>JAWPHD010007530.1:0-127781 GCA_037043455.1 Cyrtodaria siliqua | reverse complement strand
GAAACTTTGCAGGGATGATCAGTATCAGGCCAATAGTTATGCATGTCATCCGGTTGGAGGATTTTTGCGAAGTTATAGCCCTTTAAAGGTTTTGATTCACAAACTTTATCCAGACTTGTTTCTTCTGAACTCTTGGAAGAATGATGAGTACCAAACCTAGTTGTGCCTATCATCGCTGTGTTCTGATTGAATGAGTTATGGCCTAATATACAAAAACTTCACCCAGAAAAGTTTTCCTGGCTGGATTTCAGTAAAACTTGGCAGGGAATGATCAGTACAAAGCCTAGTTGCACATGTTGTTGGTGTGTTCCCCATCAGAGACTCCATATATGAAATAGAGTGATACAGGCCCTCTTGGGCCTCTTGTTTTGGTGTTTCTGTTGTTTTAAATTCAGGTAGTGAATGGCAAATTCCATGAAGTGTGTTAAAGTGCTTTCACTTTATATTATGCTTTAAATTTTAAAAAATGTTGGGAAGCATCCATTGATCAGTTCCATGTCCATGTTCGCGTCTGCGACAGTTGGCACATTGTGCGATTTTTTGATGGACATGGATGCACTGACATGGACACAGATCACGACTAAAACGACTTAAATAGTCTTGCTTAAATGCACAATGATCGGAGGTTCAATTTAAAATGTATTCTTCTGTTGTTTCAGGTTTGCTATCAACTTGTAGATCGTCTGATGGAACAGCATGACCTCCTGACCTTTGGGGACCTTGTAAGTGCAGTAGAGGTAATAGCAGCACCAGAAAATACTGTTCTACAGGTACATATTGTCTAATCCGTTTTTAGCTCGACTATTCGAAGAATAAGAGAGCTTATGTAATCACCCCGCGGTCGGCGTCCCACATCAAGGTTTGCGTGTAAGCTGTGTTTACAAGTCTATATCTCTTACATTTCTTATCCTAACACAACCAAATTTGGCCATGGGCTTCCTTATAGCTTATCTTAAGGGCTGCATAGGAATTTTGGTTCCTGTAACCCATGGGCTCCCATGGAACCCAAATTATGATAGCCCATAAAATGTGTCCCATTTCACATCAAATTTTGCGTGTAAGCTGTGTTTACAAGTCTATATCTCTTACAATTCTTACCCTAGCACAATCAAATTTGGCCATTAGCTTCCTTATAGCAGTATCTTAAGGGCTGCTTAAGTAATTTTGGTTCCTGTAACCCCTGAGCTCCCATGGAAACCAAATTCTGAAATGTGTCTGTTTCACATCAAATTTGCGTGTAAGCTGTGTTTACAGGTCTATATCTCTTGCATTTCTTGTCCTAGCTGAACTCAATTTTGGAATTGGTTTCCTTATAGTATGTTGTAAAGGGTTGGGTAAGTAATTTTGTCTTCTGCAAATTCTGGGCTCCCATGGAACCCAAATTGTGATGGGCCATAAAATGTGCAATAAAGGCAGATCTAGGTTTGCATGTAAGCATGTATATATCTATAAATTTGGTTTGGGATTTCTTATAGCATTATGCATCTTACTTCACTCATATTGGGGCATGGGCTCCCTCCTACCCTACCAAGCCCACTCCCCAACCCTACAGACCCATTTTTTTTTTTTTACATATTTCTGTGTTGTTTTGGTCGATTCTTACACATATATGTTTCCCCACTCCCAGCCTCTCTTCCCCCCCCCCCCCCCCCCCCCCCCCCTTCCCCACCCACTTGAAACTATTTTATTTTTTTTACATATTTCTGTGTCTTTTTAGTCAATTCTTACACATATATGTTGCCCGCTCACCCCCGCATCCCACCCCCGCCTATCACCCCCCCACACCCCACTTGGAACTTTTCTTTATTTTACATATTTCTGTGTTGCTTTTGTCAATTCTTACACATGTTGCCCCCTCACCACCCCCCCCCCCCCTCCCCTCCCCCTTCCTCATATTGGGGCATGGGCTCCCTCCTACCCCGCAAGCCCACTCCCCCAGACCCGTTGTTTTTTTACTTTTTTTTTTTTTACATATTTCTGTGTTGTTTTGGTAAATTCTTACACATAGCTTCTTACACATATATGTTGCCCCCTCCACCCCACTCCCTGCCTCTCCACCCCACCCCCACCCGCCACTACCACACACCCACTCCACTCGAAACTCGATTTTTTTTTGTCAATTCTTACATATAGCTATCTTGCCAACACAACTTTTCAGGAGTGATTTTTAACATCTCACATTGTTTTAGATTATTAAATGTTTGAACCTCCCAAGACATTGTGGAAGGATACATAGGAATGTATGAACCATGTTCTACTCGTAATATTGAATTAATTCCTGTGGTTCTTTTGCATGCTGTAAAGATGGCCTCTGAAGAGTTTAAACCTTTCACATGACTTATATATTTATTTATATATTTATTTATATATTTATATATTTATTTATATATTTATTTATATATTTATTACGTTCCTATTGACCAGTGAAAGATCTGGATTTCACAGTGAAAGAATTTTCATAATTGCTAAATATTAATAACTCGGAATGCAAAAATTCTTGTGACGTTGAGTTATAATGTAATAACGTGTTGAGGATGTGGATTTTATTATCCGAAAACATTTAACAAAGCGAAACATTCAGTTAAAATGTTACACAAACAGATAGATAGCAGAGCTTATGCCGTGGTGCGGCGTCCGTCGTCCGTCTGTCCGTCTGTCCGTAAACTTTTATTTGTAGCGACAACTCCTCTGAAACTACTGGATGGATATTCATGAAACTTTACAGAAATGTTGCCCATAAAGTCTAGTTGATCCTAGCAAAAATTCATGTTGATGTGAAATCCAGGATGGCCGCCAAAGCTAAAAATAGAGTTTTAAAATACAAGTTTGTAGCAACTACTTCTTGAAAACTATAAGTGATATTGATATGGGACTTTTTCTAAAATGATCAGCATGACATGATGTTGATCCTTGTCAAAAATCATTTTGATTCAACGTTAAACATGGCTGCCAGCGGCCATCTTTGTTTATATAGAGTTATATAGTAAAAACTTGTAGCGACTACTCCTCTGAAACTACTTGACGGATTGTCATGAAACTTTACAGGAATGTTGCTCTTGATGTCTAATTGATCCTAGCAAAATTTCAGATCTGCCAGAAATTCAAGATGGCCGTCACAGCTAAAAATAGATTTTTAAAAAATAAGTTTGTAGCGACTACTTCTTGAAAACTATAAGTGATATTGATATGGGACTTTTACTAAAATGATCAGCATGACATGATGTTGATCCTTGTGGAAAACTATTTTGATTTGACGTTAAACATGGCTGCCAGTGGCCATCTTTGGTTACATAGAGTTATATAGTAAAAACTTGTAGCGACTACTCCTCTGAAACTACTTGACGGATGTTCATGAAACTTTACAGGAATGTTGCTCTTGATGTCTAATTGATCCTAGCAAAATTTCAGATCTGCCAGAAATTCAAGATGGCCGTCACAGCTAAAAATAGATTTTTAAAAAATAAGTTTGTAGCGACTACTTCTTGAAAACTATAAGTGATATTGATATGGGACTTTTTCTAAAATGATCAGCATGACATGATGTTGATCCTTGTGGAAAACTATTTTGATTTGACGTTAAACATGGCTGCCAGTGGCCATCTTTGGTTACATAGAGTTATATAGTAAAAACTTGTAGCGACTACTCCTCTGAAACTACTTGACGGATGTTCATGAAACTTCACAGGAATGTTGCTCTTGATGTCTAGTTGATCCTAGAAAAATTTCAGGTCGGCCGGAAATTCAAGATGGCCACCACAGCTAAAAATAGATTTAAAATAAATAAGTTTGTAGCGACTACATCTTCAAAACTATAAGAGATATTGATATGGGACTTTTTCTAAAATGATCAGTATGACATGATGTTGGTACTTGTCGAAAATCGTTTGATTTGATGTTAAACATGGCTACCAGCGGCCATCTTTGTTTACATAGAGTTATATAATGAAAACTTGTAGCGACTACGCCTCTGAAACTATTTGACGGATTTTCATGAAACTTCACAGGAATGTTGCTCTTAATGTCTAATTGATCCTAGCAAAATTTCAGGTCGGCCGGAAATTCAAGATGGCCGCCACAGTTGAAAATAGATTTTCAAAAAACAAGTCTGTAGCAACTACTTCCTGAAATCAAAATCAATCAGTAGAGCTTCAAGGTCATTGACCTCTTGTTTTTGTTCAAGTTGTTTTGCATATAAATGTAACCAACATCCACTTTATGTTAAAACTGCCTACATGTCATCTCAAATTCACAAACCGTTCTTGAAAATACCTTCCACTCTTGAGAATTGGATTGATTGACTGTCGGATTAATATTTTTTTGAGTATGTATTTTACAGAAATTATCACTGAATATTTAAATTGCTATTAAACACACTTCAAATCGTTACAAAATGTGATATATAAACTTGAAATTATTGAATGTTTATCTTTCATAGTTGCAAGAATAATAGACATATTTTTCCCTGACATAGGTCAAGACTAAGAATATTCTCAAGAAAGGTTTATGAACTCAATGCCTAGTAGAGCGAAATAGGTATTGTGGTGTTCAATGGTATGCATTAGACTGTGTTTGTAAACATGTATATTAAAGAGACAAAATTAATACCTTGATTTCCAACCTTACAAAGTAAATAATAAGTCATAATCCAAATTTTAAAAAAAAAAAGTGTGCGCTTTTAAGTTATTGTGAAAATAAGTTTCAGGATAGGCACAACTTTTTTTTTAATAAAAAAGGTGTAGCAGATCGAACTGGAGGACAAAATAAAATAAAAATTCACAATTTCGACTTTTATTTTTATTTCAGTTTTGCAAAATTTAGGGTAGGCTCTCCCGTAAATCTAAAAATAAAAAACACTGGCCTTTCTCAATGTTGGACGTATTTTGTTTGGCAAAAAAAAGAAACATGCCTATCGGAAATGTTTTCCCTATAGTCGATCACAGAAACTCATTATTCTGTATATTTGGATCAAGTTTGGCCATCCTTAAAAATATATTTGTTTGCTGTTTCCCGACCTAGGATTTTATAAGTGGGTAGGTAGGTAGGTGATATTTAGCTCGCTTATGCCGGGGTGCATTGTCCGTCGTTAGTCCGTCAGTAAACTTTTTTTGTGGCGATTACTCCTCTGAAACTACTTGACCGATTTTCATGAAACTTCACAGGAATGTTGCTCTTGATGTCTAGTTGATACTAGCGAAAATTCAGGTCTGCCAGAAATTCAAGATGGCCGCCACGGCTAAAAATAGATTTTAAAAATGGCATTTTGTGGTGACTTCTTCTCAAAAAACGTAAGTGATATTGATTGGAACCTTTATCAAAATGACTGGCACGACATGTAGTTGGTCCTAACCAAAGTTCATTTTGATTGGGTGTCAAACATGGCCACCAGCGGCCATCTTTGTTTACATAGAGTTACATAGGAAAAACTTGTGGTGACTACTCCTGAAACTTCTCGATGGAATTTCATGAAACTTGACAGGAATGTTGCTCTTGATGTCTAGTTGATCCTAGCAAAAATTCAGGTCGGTAGGAAATTCAAGATGGCCACCACTGCTAAACATAGATTTTAAAAATGTGACTTTCTGGCGACTACTTCTCAAAAACCATAAGTAATGTTGAATTGGAACCTTTACCAAAATGAGTGGCACGACATCTTGCAGGCTGATCAGGGTTTACACTGTCTGGGTGCTCATCAGTCATTTGACCGAACACCCCTTTGTATTTTTGGCTCTCAGAAAAAGACTGCAAACAAATTTTAGGATTTTAAGATCTTTTTCTTTTGATTCTGATTTTCCAAATATTGTACTGGTGAGACAGTAACATAATTCGCAGTAAAATTGCATAACATGACCTGTGACCAGGTCACACAAATGCTATATTTATGAATATGGATCATTCCATTAATGTTACAAAAGGGTGAATTGGAGAAATTACTGTTGAGCAGCAAATATGATATACTAAAGTTGATATTGTTAGGGATTTAATTGATATAGCTTTATAATTAAAATTTGTGGTAGCATTATGATATTTCTATAAACTGTAAAAAGATATATTCTTTAGACTAGGATAAAATTGAATGAAATTATAATGTTGCATAGGTAATGTTGCATAATAAATCATAATATTTAGGAATATAGGAATCTTGCTCTTGATAGTTGGTCCTAGGTAAAAATCAGGTTTGCCGAAAATTCAAGATGGCCACCATGGCTAAAAATAGATTTTAAAATACAGTTTTGTGGTGACTACTTCTCTAAAACCATAAGTGGTATCGGTTTGGTACCGTTACCAAAATGACTTTCATAAAACTTTATGTTTTATGAAACTTTTCATGTCTGTGAAAGCTGCATTTCTTGTTCGACTTTTATACTTATTTTTACAGGAATGTTGGTTAGTCCCAATTAAATATCAGGTTGTCCGGAAATTCAAGATGGCTGCCATTGCTTAAATACAAGTTTGTGGCAGCTACTTCTCAAGAACCATAAGTGGTATTGATTTGGAACCTTTACTAAAATGACTGGCATGACGTAGTTGGTCCTAAACCAAAATTCATTTTGATTCTATGTCAAACACGTCTACCTGCAACCATCTCTTTTTGCTTAGAGTGATATAATAGGAAAAAGTTGTGGCGACGACTTCTCTGAAAGTGTTGGTTTTATTTCCATAAAACTTCACAGGTTCCAATGGCTGATCAAAATCTGTCAGTAGAGCTTCAAGGTCATGGACCTCTTGTTTATTTATATTTTTGCCAAATAGAGTAAAAACCTTAAGAAATGAAATAAACATATAATAAAAAAAATTATGTTAAAGAATTGCTATAAAAAGTTTTGGGCTAAGGCCGTTTTGTTTGGGTAGGTAAGGAAACAGCAATCCAACAATATTTTATGGTCAGCCTTGCACAAAACCAAATTGTGATGTGTTTCTTTGACCCACTCGGATAATATGGCTGTCTTGGATTATTCGGGTTTCTTCCTGCATCAAGACCATGTTAATGCTATCATCCCCTCCATCGAGAGTGACTTGTATAAGCTTTATAATCTGATTCATAGTCAATTTCAAATAAATAATGTTCAGACTTTGATGGCAAAGAAATAAATTATGATTTTAGATGTGAACCTTTCTGTTCAATTCAGAACTTCTTAGATGCCTTTGCTGAATGTGCTGATAGTCCCTATGGATGCCTGCTTGTTCATGGGAAAATCTCTGTGGCAACCAAGAGATGGTGGAACCTTACAGCACGGGAACTTGTCCTCATATCCATGTTAATTTCATCATTTTCTCCGTGTTCGTCAAGGGATGTGCCAATATTCCTACCGGAAGCTAGTCCAACAGTAAGTAAAAATGTTGTAGTTCTTGTCGGCATTTTTAGCTTTACGTGCTGAATACCAGATGGGATGGCGAGTTGTCCATATGTCCGTCATCCATTAACTTTTGCCTCAACACGATAGGCCCTTCAATTTTTATCTGATTTTTAGCTCTACTGGCAGAGCTATTGGGGTGATGTGTTGTTCGCCGTCCGTCCGTCTGTCTGTTAACTTTTGCCTTGTGAACACGCTAGCCCCTTCATTTTTCATACGATCTTAACCAAACTTTGGCAAAATGTTTATATCAATGAGAGCTCGAATGAGTTCGAAAACCGGCCAGATCGGAATAGTAACACCAGAGTTATTGCCCTTGAATTAACGAAAAATGCAATATTTTACCTTGTGACCACTCTAGCACCTTCATTTATTATTTGATCATTATTAAAATTGCAAAGATTGTTAATAGCAATAAAATATTGGACGAGTTCGAAAACCAGCCTGATCGGACTATCTACACAAGAGTTATAGCCCTTGTTTTTGCTAAAAAATGCCATTTTCTGCCTTGTGTAGGCTCTTTATTATTTGATCTTTACCAAACTTACAATGTTAATATCAATGAAAGCTCGGACAAGTTCGAAAACCAGCCAAATCGGATTAGTAACAGCAGAGGCCCTTGTTATTCTGAAAATTTGGATTAGTAACAGCAGAGTTGTGACCCTTGTTTTTCTGGAAAAAGCCATATTCTGCCTTGTGAACAATCTAGCACCTTTGTTTATTATTTGATCTTTACCAAACTTGCACGAAATATTTGCTTGAAAACCAACCAGATTGAACCATTTACACCGCAGTTATGGCCCTTGTTTTTGCTAAAAAATGCCAACTTGTGAACACTCTAGCACCTTCATTTATTATTTGATCTTTACCAAACATGCACAGATTGTTAATATCAATGAAATCTTGGACGAGTTTGAAAACTAGCCAGATCGGAACATTTACACGGAGTTATGGCCCTTGATTTTCTGAAATGTGCCAAAATTTGGCCTGGTTAACACGATAGTGCCTTCATTTTTCATCCAATCTTTTTCAAACTTTACCAGATTGTTTATATCAATGAAAGCTTAGACGAGATTGAAAACCAGCCAGTTCGGACCAGTAATAAGGGAGTTATGGCCCTTGTTCATCTTGTTTACACGATAGAGGCCACATTTCTTGAGCAATCTTAACCAAACTTGAAACAGATTGTATATGACCATTAAGATCTCAAATTTGATAATGGGCAAGATGGGGCCAGTAATACCAGAGTTATGGCCCCTGAATTAGCAAATAATGCAGTTTTACATGTTGTTAACAAGATACAGGCCACAATTCTTGAGCAATCTTAACCAAAGTTATGAGGGGGGGGGGGGGGGGGGGGGTATTTATTTTATTTCATAATTACGCCGTGCACAAAAACTATCATTTTTTGTTTATGTTCATTAAAGGTCTTCATCATGATCCCTGCATTGTTTCAGGTGCCATCTCGCTCACATTAAAAGAGCAGTGGCAGAAAACCAATAAACGTGGCTCCAGCCTAAATGGAGTTTCTACGATAGAATTTGCAGCAACTCTGCAGTTCAGGGTGAGAAGGTTCTAGGACCATTTTCCATATTTTATCTCCATGTACATGGAGGATGAGCCTGGCATGTTCATGCCTGTTAGGAGCCATATAACCTTTCATGTGTTGGTGTGCCTTAAAACCCAATTCAATTCAATTCAAACTTGAAGCATCGGTAAGATGTTTAGTGTTGCCTGTCGCGCTTTTGTTCCAGTTTGTTGATTTTTGACTGAGTTATGGCCCTTTGACATTTTTACTTTAAATTTCTTGTTGGCGCTACTCCTCCTAAACGGCTTGTTGAAGCCTCAGTATGATGTACAGTTGTGCAAATCGGGGTATATCAATGAAATCTTGGATAAGTTTGAAAACCAGCTAGATTTTGTTAATAACAACAAAGTTATGGCCCTTGATTTGTTAAAAAATGCTATATCGTATTTTCCTTTGTTAAATCTGTAGCTGCTTCATTTTTTATGCGACCTTTACCAAATTTGTTTAGAATGTTAATATACCCTGCACCCCACCCCCCTCCCCAGCCCCACCCACCCATTTGTATGAAATCTCATTCATAGAAGAAAATGGGACAAATTAAAAATACCCATGCCAGACTAGACACAGCAGACTTATTGCCCATGATTACCCTCTTGTTTTTGCAATGTTTTAAAAGAAGTACTGATGGGAATTTTATGACGACAACCCTTGATATAAGAGCCTTTTATTTCCAAACCTGGCCAGATTGTTGATATCAATGAAAGCTTTGACAAGTTCGAAAACCCGCCAGATCCGACCAGTGAAACTAGAGTTATGGCCCACGATTTTCTTAAATATGCTATATTTTGCCTTGTTAACATGATAAGGCCTTCAATTTTCATCCAATATTTTCCAAACTTGGCCAGATTGTTGATATCAATGAAAGCTTGGACAAGTTCAAAAACCAGCTGGATCAGACCAGTGAAACTACAGTGATAGCCTTTGATTTTCTTAAATATGCTTTTATTTTGCCTCCTTCACACAATAGGGCCTTCATCTTTACCAACTTTGGCCAGATTGTTGATATCAGTAAAAGCTCGGACATTGACTGATAACCAGTACCACCAGATTTATGGCCCTTGATTTTCTGAAATATGCTAAATTTTGCCTCGTTAAGAGGATATGGTCTTCATTTTCATCTGATCTTTACCAGACTTTGCCAGATTGTTGAATTCAATGACAGTTCTAAAATATACTTATATAGGCAAAAACTTAAAAATATTTTTCTCTGAAACTACAGATATGCATTTACTGAGCATGAATAGACAGATACAACCATTCAAACAGCATTAGCCCCGGGGTTCGTCCCCACCACAAGGGACATAACTCCTGAGTCATAACTTGGAAACTGTTGAGATCCCCACTCTAGAACCATATATACACTTTCATGGGCATGAACAAACAGATACAACTATCCAACCAGCATCTGCCCCAGGGTCTGTCCCCAGCACTGGGGACATAGCCTATGGGTCATAACATGGAGACCATAATGATTGGGATCCCCACCCTATAACCATAATTTTATATACACTTAGTGGGCATGAACAGACGGATACAGCCATCCAACCAGCATTGGCCGGGGGTCCATCCCCACCCTTTGGGACAATTTTTCATCTTTGCAAAGATCATCAAGTCAGCAATTCAGAGCCATAGAAGCTTTTATTTTCACTTGAATTCTACTAAATGTGTACAGCCAGTAGAGTGATACAGGCCCATACAGGCCCTCTTGTTTTGTTTTTATTTGCTTATGCAGTCCAGTAAGATACATGTGTATTTTTGTGTCATCTGCATAGCACGGGAGACACATAGGGATCACTTCATCCGTCGTCATTGGTCACATTTTAACCTGCAACCTAACTTTGGCCATAAGGCCATCAATAAAAATATGTTTGTTTGCCGTGCTCCGACCGACTCACCCGATTCGGCCGCGATTCAAAAAAATTTAATGACCTCGGGCCGAAAAAAAAAATGTAAACAAAAAAAAAGAAAAAAAAAGAAAAAATCTTCTTTTTTTTTTTCGGCCCGAGGTCACGATAATTTATTAGCCAGAGTTGTTAAACATCTAATCTGGATTGCAAAGGTTATCAAAAAGTTGCCTTAGTACAAAAATGGCATAATATATGCAAACAATATATATAAAAAATATCTAAAAATAAAACTTTTTCCTACCTTAAATACACATGAATAAAATAATTATGTGCAAGTCCTTGTGTTTAGTTTTAATAACCTAAACCTATGCCCTAACATCGTACTAGGGCCTTTATAGTGTTGTAGATTGGATAAGCTTTTGATGTAAAAAAAAAAAAAAAAAAAAAAATTCCCTACCTACCTACCCACCCTCAAAATTCTGGGTAGGAGCACAGCAAACAAACAATTTTTTATTGATGGCCTAACTTGAAAAGTATTTGACCTATTTCATAAAAACTTCACATACATCTTCATCTTACCTCAGAGGGCTGGCATGGTGCATTCGGTAGCGCAGCGGATTTGTAACCGGAGGCCCCGGGTTCAATCCTCCGTGGTGCCACTGAGTTTCGTCGGTGTGTTCTTGGGCAAGACATTTTCCATTAGCCTCGTCCGTCGGATGGGGACGTAAACCGGGCGGCCCGTGTATGGGTCTTTCCTCCGAGCACGTTAAAGAACCATAGGAATCTATTCGATAATAAGAGTAAGGCACGGTTCCCGGATTCCTATGTATCCTTCCCCTCTCTCTGGGGCGACTCTAAATAACCTATACTGTGTTGATGAGCCGTTAAACAACATTCAGTTCAATTCATCTTACCTCAAGGAATGTTGTTACGCATGTCCAGTAACTCTGACTTTCATTTTGGCAGAGTTATGCCCTTTTCATAAAACCAACCTGCTACCTAACCAAGCTCATAACTGGCTGAAATAAGCACGCACTTCTAGTTTTGTTTCCCTTTACCCTACATTAAAATACAAACGGCATCCATACTTGACCTTTATGAATGGGTCATGGTATTACTCAGAGTCGGACTACCCACCAAAGAAGTTCTGCCTCATAATCCAATAAATGGCTACCTACCCTTTTTTCCCCATTAGTTTAGCCATACACCTAAGGACTTCACATTGTGAAAAAAATAAGGATGACCACCAAAGTACACTGGTATACTTCTAAATGCATTAGAACTGCCCTGGTTTGCATCAGAGTATCCTGTAAAAGGATATAATTTAATCTGGTTTTAGGATAAGGAGCATAATTTTATATTTGTTTCTGTGAACTTTTGATTAACTTCAAAATTATATCTGATCATTTCTATAGTCAGGTTTGCAAACATATTATAGAGCATTATGTTTTAACGTAATTGGCACACATTGTTTCAAGCCTTGTTTTATGTTACTATAAACTTGTTGAAATATTGTCCTTAAAATGAAACAAATCTAATTTTACAGCTGAACTAATTATCATCGGAAATTATTATTATGTTTTATTTAAAATGTTAGAATATTTCTTCTTACTGCTTCAGTTACATGTTTTTTTAGCTTATGTGGTGCGGCGTCCATCGTCCGTCCATCTGTCCTTAAACTTTTTTTGTAGCGAATACTCCTGAACCCACTTGACGGATTTTCATGAAACTTCACAGTAATGTTGCTCTTGATATCTAATTGATCCTAGCAACATTTCAGGTCGCCGAAAATTCAAGATGGCCGCCACAGCATAAAAAAAAAGTTTGTAGCGACTACTTCTTGAAAACTATAAGTGATATTGATATGGGACTTTTTTCTAAAATGATCAGCATGACATGATGTTGGTCCTTGTCAAAAATCATTATGATTCAACATTAAACATGGCTGCCAGTGGCCATCTTTGTTTACATAGTGTTATGTAGTAAAAACTTATAGCGACTACTCCTCTGAAACTACTTGACAGATTTTCATGAAACTTCACAGGCCTGTTGCTCTTGATTTTTAGTTTGATCCTAGCAAAATTTCAAGTTGGCTGGTAATTCAAGATGGCTGCCATAGCTATAAATAGATTTTAAAAATATAACTGTGCGGCCACTACTTCTCAAAAACCATATGTGATATTGATGTGGAACCTTTACTGAAATGACTGGCATGGCATGTAGTTCGTCCTAAACAAATTTCTTTCAATTCCATGTCAAACGTGGCCGCTAGCGACCATCTTTGTTTACATAGAGTAATATAGGAAAAACTTGTGGCGACTATTTCTCTGACAGTGCTGGTCCTGTTTTCATAAAACTTCACATGTTCCCATGGCTGATCTAGCTATCAAAATCCATCAGTAGAGCTTCAAGGTCTTTGACCTCTTGTTCAATATGACCTCATTTTGATGTCAAATATTTTAGAGAAGCTTTACTCAAGACCATCGTATAAACTTCTTTGCGAGAGGTCTGGATGATTGAGACTAGTTTAAACCTGGCTATTAGCATGTCTGAAAATACATTGATGGACATTCCCCAAATAACAAACTCATTGGATTAAGCTTTATCCCTCTTTGTTTCCTTTTTTGTCTTCCCTTTTACATGGGATGAAAATATATGATCTCTATCTGTATACACATTCGGAGTAAGTTGATGAATATGAAGTTTCTAGAATCTAATCTTAAATTACTACAGATTTTAATTTGCAGAGTCTTAGTTCTGATGATTTTCTCTGAATTTAGGCTTACACCATTCCAACTGTCCTAGAAATGTGGAAGTGTGTGTGCTGTGCGGTCCTCCTATAGTCTACTTTCACTTTCCTTGTACTTTATGTGTTTGTATTTCAGGTTCCACACAGACTTATGACATTCCAGCTAACGAAGAATGTGGAAGTGTGTGTGCTGTGTGGTCCCGCTATAGTCTACTTTCACTTTTCTTGTACTTTATGTGTTTGTATTTCAGGTTCCACACAGACTTATGACATTCCAGCTAACCAAGAATGTGGAAGTGTGTGTGCTGTGTGGTCCCGCTATAGTCTACTTTCACTTTTCTTGTACTTTATGTGTTTGTATTTCAGGTTCCACACAGACTTATGACATTCCAACTAACCAAAATATGTGGATGTGTGGGTACTGTGTAGTCCCTCTATAGCCTACTTCCACTTTCCTTGTACTTTATGTGTTTGTATTTCAGGTTCCACACAGACTTATGACATTCCAACTAACCAAGAATGTGGAAGTGTGTGTGCTGTGTGGTCCCTCACCTTCTCTGGCTGATTTAGAGGAAGAGGTAACAGTCACATTCTGGTACAAGAATGTTATGAAAATGTTAGAAAAATCACACAGTATGATTGATTATTCCTTAAAAAAAGAAGAGGGGGGATGTAAAACTAAAGGCAATAGCAAAATATGAAAAAATGGTAATTAATAAATAAAATCTCGAATGACAAGTTTTACATATTTCATTTCATGTCCCACATTTTAATATTATAGCACTTTCTAAACCTACTTGAAAGAATGGCTCAACGTAGGTTGTAATTAAATGCTTTCCCTCACCCTGCACACATAAACATAAAATGTCCCTAGGCTTGGAAAAAACTGCTGTGGATCAACCAGTTTATGAGTAATTTTAATAAGGGCTGACTGCTTCTTTGAGTGGGACTATTTGGGCTGACTTAATATGCTTTCATGGGATTTGTCCACTTTAATATTTTCAGGTTGGTAGATTTTGGCGGACTGGTTACGATTTGATGAGAAGTGCCCTGCAGATACATCCAAGAAACTTTCCTATGTCCATAACTCTTGACTCTAATATTTTAGGGTAGGTATGATAGATTGCATCTGAGAAATTGCTGTACGTAATACATTATTGTCTTGCCCACGATAGTGGGTAGCAAGACATATCAATCACTTTTCCAACTATATCTCAACAACCGCTGCTCGAATTTTTCTGAAACTTTGACAGATGCTTTGGTCAAGGGACATCACATAATGTCAAAATTACCAAGAGCCAAGGTGATATTTTGCGTTATTTTCCCAAAACTTAACCTTGGTTAGTTAACTTGACCTTGGTTAGGTAAGTTAACCTCAGTTAACTTATGTGATTGTCTCGTTTTTATCTCGGCCACGATAGTGGGTAGTGAGACATAGCAGTTACTTCTCTGCAGCAGCCGCATTTTAATTTCGACTACATCTCAACAACCGCTGCTTGAATTTTTCTGAAACTTTGTCAGGTGCTTTGTTTGGTCGAGGGACATCACGTGATGCCAAAATTACCAAGGGCAAGATAATATTTTGCGTTAGTTTATCCAAAACTTAACCATGGTTAGATATTTGAACCTCAGTTAACTGTATGTGTTTGCCTCATTTTCTTTGTTTGATACTTGGTCATATGTATTGTTGGTATTGATGGACATCACTGAACGACAAAAATTACCAAGGTCAAGGTCATATTTTGCGTTATTGTCCCAAAACTACACCCTCACTTGCTTTTATTTGTTTGATACTTGGTATTATGAAATGTTGTCTTTGGTGGAAATCATTTAAGCACAAATTTAATAAAATATTTCATATGCGGTTTGCTGCGGTGGTATAGACACCCTCAGACCGAGGTCTTGTTGTGTATTGTTATAACTGGTATATGTTCCTATTCATGACGTACAACTGGCATATGTTTCTATTTGTGACTTACAACTGTTATATGTCCCCAGTCATGATGACTTACAACAGGTATAAATTCCTATTCATGATTTACAATTGGCATATGTTTCTTTTCATGAATTACAACTGGTATATGTTCCTATTCATGTCTTACAGCTGGTATATGTTCCTATTCATGACTTACAGCTGGTATATGTTCCTATTCATGACTTACAACTGGTGTATGTTCCTATTTCTGACTTACAACTAGTATATGTTCCTATTCATGACTTACAGCTGGTATATGTTCCTATTCATGACTTACTACTGGTATATGTTCCTATTCATGACTTACTACTGGTATATGTTCCTATTCATGACTTACAACTGGTGTATGTTCCTATTTCTGACTTACAACTAGTATATGTTCCTATTCATGACTTACAGCTGGTATATGTTCCTATTCATGACTTACTACTGGTATATGTTCCTATTCATGACTTACTACTGGTATATGTTCCTATTCATGACTTACAACTGGTGTATGTTCCTATTTCTGACTTACAACTAGTATATGTTCCTATTCATGACTTACAGCTGGTATATGTTCCTATTCATGACTTACTACTGGTATATGTTCCTATTCATGACTTACTACTGGTATATGTTCCTATTCATGACTTACTACTGGTATATGTTCCTATTCATGACTTACAACTGGTATATGTTCCTGTTCATGACTTACAACTAGTATATGTTCCTGTTCATGACTTACAACTAGTATATGTTCCTGTTCCTGACTTACAACTTGTATATGTTCCTGTTCATGACTTACAACTAGTATATGTTCCTGTTCATGACTTACAACTAGTATATGTTCCTATTCATGACTTACAGCTGGTATATGTTCCTATTCATGACTTACAGCTGGTATATGTTCCTATTCATGACTTACTACTGGTATATGTTCCTATTCATGACTTACTACTGGTATATGTTCCTATTCATGACTTACAACTGGTATATGTTCCTGTTCATGACTTACAACTAGTATATGTTCCTGTTCATGACTTACAACTAGTATATGTTCCTGTTCCTGACTTACAACTTGTATATGTTCCTATTCATGACTTACAACTGGCATATAGTGGTTACATGATATGACATGATAAAGTGTGGATGCTTATTGTTCCCTATAGGGATGGGTAGTCTTCTTGTACAAGTACACAATGCAAAACGTATCTTAGATGGACATGAACAGTTTTATAACCATCAACTAGATTCCGACATTTTACTGTGTCTGGTTTTACCAACAGCATAAACCTCGACAATTAATTTTGTTTTAAGATTAATTTATATGAATTCTTTTTTTTTTAATGTCAAAAATTGATTAGAATCAATTTTCTTGTATATTTGTGTATGTCACCCTACAAAATACAGTTTTGCATGGTATTTGGGGTTAAATTGTGTTGGTTCGGTGCTTAACAAACTTTGAGTAGTATGTAATGTCGTTTGGTGTGCATGCATGCAGGGTCGCGGCATCAAGCTCATTGCTTTCACTTAGTTAGGAATAAGATATTGGAATGAAACTTGCTATGTAGGTAACTTATATGGAAAAGAAGCTTGTGATTGCATTTGAGGTCACTGGGATCAAGGTCAAGGTAACTGTTACTTAAAAAAGAAAAATGGTTTCCACTCAATATGTTTTATCTAGAAATAAGATATTGGCTTAGAATTGCATTTGAGGTCGGAGGGTTTAAGGTCATGTAACTAAAAATACAAGACTTGTTTCTGGGCAATAACTTTAGATAAGAATGAGATCTTAAACTGAAACTTGTTCTGTAGGTAGGTTATATGGAATGGAAGCGTCAAATTGCATTTGAATTAACTGTAGTCAAGGTCACTGTTACTAAAATTAGAAAAAAGGTTTCTGCTCATTGCTCAATAACTTTAATTAGGAATGAGATATTGGAACGAAACTTGGGTTTAGGTAGCTTATAAGGAAAGGAAGCTTGTGATTGCATTTGAGGTCACTGGGATCAAGGTCGCTGTTACTAAAAATAGAAAAAATGGTTTCCGAGCAAAAATCTTAAGTTAGGAATGAGATATTGGAACAAAACATGATGTGTAGGTAGCTATTTGGAAAAATAGACTTACTGAAAATAGGAAAATGGTTTCCGGGCAATAACTTTCATTAGGAATGAGACATTGGAGCACAACTTTGTGTGTTATATGAAAAGGAAGCTTGGGATTGCATTTGAGGTCTCTGCATTAAGGTCAAGGTTGCTGTCACTAAAAATAGAAAAAAAAGGTTTCTGGCTTATAACTTGAGTTAGGAGCGAGATATTGAAGGAACTCTTGGTTTGTACTTTGTAGGTGTGTTATATGGAAAGGAAGCTTGGGATTGCATTTGAGGTCACCTGGGGTTAAGGTCACTGTTACTAAAAATAGAAAAACTGGTCACAATTCAGGGCTTTTTTACCTTATATAACAGAGACCTGAAAAAGGCCTCTTCCCAATTGAAAATTTGACTGTTTTTCCCAACTGACACTGGCAGAAATCTTTCCCAATCAGAAGGCAGCAGTCTCTTAGAATTGAGAAAAAGTATGAATCTGTCTTTTTGTCTTAAGTCAATTTTGACTGAGAGAAGTTAGTAATTATAATAAATAATGGATGAAAATATAAGAAAAGTATAGTACTGTCATATTTACTTAATTTATGAAATATTACATTTTTTTCCCCAAAATGAGAAATAAGTGCGTTCTTTTTCCCAAAATTGACAGGCCTGGGCCTATTCCCAATTTTGTGGAAAAAAGCCCTGCAATTTCAATTATGAATGAGATATTGCAACGAAACTTGGTGTGTAGGTAGCTTACAGTTTACAGTGCTTTGGGGTGTATAGAATCATTGGTAGTAAAGAATCATTTCCTGTTTAAATTCAGTTTTCTCAGCTCATATATTTTGGATTATTTTAAAACTTTCCAGGCTTAAAGATATATCATATAAGCATACATTTATTCAACGGTGAAATTATTTGGGATATTTTTCCATGCAAAATATATCGCTACGTGCAACACCTCTCAAATTTTTTTTTTTTTTATACTACCTGAATAAAGTGTGTTTTTGAAACGAAAAATTCATACTGTCACAATAAACTTAGAAATAAATATTTGCTGTTTTAACAAATGTTAGGGACAAAAGTCAAAATGCAATCATCAATTAAGGCAACTTGTTGAAGTTTGGCACTTTTAAGGATAAAATGAAATTATGTAAATATTGGTGTAAAAACGCCTATTAAAAAATCACAGTTTCAGGACAATAATTTTAGAGAAATTTTGCTATCATACAACTGAAAGGGTAAATCTAAATCAAAAATTAAATAAACATTTTCCTTTCATTTAAAATTAGACATTTAACCCAAGTGATTCTATAACCCACAAAGCACTGTACCTTGTTTTCGTGTGATTTCCACTTCATGTTAATATAGATTTTGTTGGTAATGAATATGATACATCTTTTATTTCCTTGCAGTTTTATTCTAGTTAATACAGAAAGTAACAGATGTTTATGCAGTGTACACCCTAACAACAATAATGATGACAGTAAGTTTGGCTTGTCTATTTGTGTATGTCTCATTTCTCTCACACCTCTCTCACATCATTTTTTCACTTGTCCGCTTCTATGCATGGTTCTTTTTCTTTAGTCGTCTTTTTTTCATGAAGAGAATGAAATAAATAGAATATTATAAGGAGGCAAAGTGATGCTTTTATGATGGATATATATATATATATTTTTTTTAATTATGTGTTTAGCTTGATTGGTTTTCAGAAACTATATTGAATATATCAACCAAACTCTAATCTTAACTGCATCTTAACCCAATAGCATGTAGGAGGTATGACCATGACCTACATTTTACAAGCTGTCAGCTACAATCAACCGTGAGACTACTTTTAAGCTTACATTAAAATGTTTGCCCATTGCTCTGTTTATCCAAAAACTATATGCAAATCAGTGCCTGTCATGATGCGGGTAGGCCTTCACCTACTTTTTACAAACCACTGCCTGAAAATATTTCTCATTAAATGTTGTTCTTTTCTCAAATTAATGTAAAATATAGCAACCAAACTGGGGTCTTACATCTGTTGCTACATACGACCATGACCTACTGTTTACACCTGCTTAGTAGTACGTCTGAATATTTCACATATATCACATTCGATTTTAGTTTAAACTTATTTATTTTACATCGATTGTAACGAAAGCTCTATGAACATTCGATTTTAATTTAAGCTCTGTTTCTTATACACGCCATGATCTATACATTTGATATACCGCATTTCCACTAAAAATACCGCATTTCCACTAAAAAGAGTGCCTCCCCTAATCGTAGCGCCCCCTCTGCCTTTTCAAAACAAAAACAAAAATTAAAAAAATATATATATAAAACAGACCCAGTTGCATTCAACTTCCCCAAATAAATGCAGAACAAACGTAGAACGAACACAGAACGATTGCAGAACAAACAAAAAATGAATACAGAATGTTAAACACTGAATGCTGAAAATGCAAATCGTTTGCATTTGCGTTTTTAAAAATGCAAAATATTTGCATTTTTTGAAACGCACGCAAATGTATCTCGTTTTTAGCTCTACTGATCAGAGATCAGCAGAGCTTATGCCGTAGTGCGGCGTCCGTCGTCCGTCTGTCTGTCCGTTGGTAAACTTTTTTTTTGAAGCGACTACTCCTCTGAAACTACTAAATGGATTTTCATGAAACTTCACAGAAATGTTGCCCATGAAGTGTAGTTGATCCTAGCAAAAATTCATGTTGATGTGAAATCCAAGATGGCCACCAAATCTAAAAATAGATTTTTAAAAAACAAGTTTGTAGCGACTACTTCTTGAAAACTCTAAGTGATATTGATATGGGACTTTTTCTAAAATGATCAGCATGACATGATGTTGGTCCTTGTTGAAAATCATTTTGATTCAACGTTAAACATGGCTGCCAGCGGCCATCTTCATTTACATAGAGTTATTTAGTAAAAACTTGTAGCGACAACTCCTCTGAAACTACTCGACGGATTTTCATGAAACTTCACAGGAATGTTGCTCTTGATGTCTAAATGATCCTAGCAAAATTTCAGGTCGGCCGGAAATTCAAGATGGCTACCACGGCTAAAAATAGATTTTTCAAAATACAAGTTTGTAGCGACTACTTCTTGAAAACTATAAGTGATATTGATATATGTCTTTTCCTAAAATGATCAGTATGACATGATGTTGATCCTTGTCGAAAATTATTTTGATTCAACGTTAAACATGGCTGACAGTGGCCATCTTTGTTTACATAGAGTTATGTAATGAAAACTTGTAGCGACTACTCCTCTCAAATTACTTGACGGATTTTCATGAAACTTCACACGAATGTTGCTCTTGATGTCTAATCGATCCTAGCAACACGTCAGGTTGGCCGAAAATTCAAGATGGCCACCACGGCTAAAAATAGATGTTCAAAAAAGGAGATTATGGCGACAACTTCTTGAAAACTATAAGTGATATTGATATGGGACTTTTTCTAAAATGATCAGCATGTCATGATGTTGGTTCTTGTCGAAAATCGTTTTGATTCGATGTTAAACATGGCTGTCAGCGGCCATCTTTGTTTACATAGAGTTATCTAGTAAAAACTTGTAACGACTACTCCTCTGTAACTACTTGACAGATTTTCATGAAACTTTACAGGAATGTTGCTCTTGATTTCAGGTCGGCCGGAAATTCGCCATGGCTAAAACTAGATTTTCAAAATACAAGTTTGTAGCGACTACTACTTGAAAACTATAAGTGATATTGATATTGATATGGGACTTTTTCTAAAATGATCAGTATGACATGATGTAGATCCTTGTCAAAAATTATTTTGATTTGACATTAAACATGTCTGCCAGCGGCCATCTTTGTTTACATAGAGTTATATAATGAAAACTTGTAGTGACTACTCCTCTGAAACTACTTGATGGATTTTCATGAAACTTCACAGGAATGTCAAAAATCTATCAGTAGAGCTTCAAGGTCATTTACCTCTTGTTTCATATAACCGTACGTCGGATGGGGACGTAAACCGGGCGGTCCCGTGTTGGTCTATCCTCTGAGCACGTTAAAGAACCATAGGAATCTATTCGATAATAAGAGTAGGGCAGGTTCCCGGATTCCTATGTATCCTTCCTCTCTCTCTGGGGCGGCTCTAAATAACCTATACCGTGTTGATGAGCCATTAAACAACATACAGTTCAATTCAGTTTTTCATATAACTTCAGTCTATTGTTATCCTTTTGAACATGTTTGAGTCGATAATTACCACAATCCACTCACTGTTAATATCAAAATTACATTTTGTTGCAGAGACAGTAAGTCTTACTGTCTTTCTCTGGCACTTTACTGAAGAGCTGCATAAACTTTAAGAATTACATAATTTGGGAAAACAAATATGTATTAACCTTGGGCGATGTTGCAATTGTTAAATGCTGCATGAATTAATGCAAATGCATTTTCTCCATTAGTACATTTAAACGTACATCAGGAACCAGTTTTGTGCATTTAAATGAACGAGAGTTTCGTTGTAAACACTACCTACGCACCAGACATCAAGAATGCAATAAATGGTATTTAAAAAAAATGCATTTATAAAAATAAAATGCTGCGAGCGCAAAAAAGGAACGCAAACTGAATGAAAACGAAACAGAACGCAAACTAAATGAAAACGAAACAGAATGCAAACTGAATGAAAAGGAAACAAAATGCAAACAGAATGAAAACGAAACAGAATGCAAATGGAATGCATTGTTGGGGTACTTGAATGCAACTGTGTCTGTAAGGGCTATTTCATTAAAACGTACATGGGACCCCAGGAAGGCACTTTTGAAATTGAACACCCACCCATAGATGCAAAATTAAGATGAAAGAACCAAATTTTGGAAAAGAGGGATCACCCATATGTGTTTATTAAATTGCCTTCCTGGGGGTCCTGGGTATGTCTTAATGAAATAGCCCCGAAAGATCTTCAAAATTCAATGCATTTTCGATTTATTGTATCAAAAAAATTCCCCAAAAAAATGAACATTTTATAATTGACCCCACTTGCAGCGACCCCTTAGAATTTTGCATAGAGCTCGGGCACTACAATTAGGGGAAATAAACTATTTACAGTTATTTATAGTACAAGTTCCTCTGTATGTCCTCATTTGCTAAACAGTTTTCCTACATTTTACTGGAGATTGAGTTCATATTAAATGTAGTTGTTTTGAATAAACGCCTGGAAACAGTACATTATTGAATGCAAATTTTATGGTACTATTATCATGATTATACGCTAATACTTGACAAAATGTCTATAGAATCACCTTTAAGGTTGAAAACAAACATATTGTGGTTTTAAATAACATCCAGTGAACCTTTCTAAATCATCTTACAGGAAAAAAAACAATGTTGAGTGTGCTATTTGGTTCTAAAACACGGCATTTTTGTTTTTGATGTAGGTTTGTTTTTAAATTATTGCCATATTGTCTACTTTCATGATATATTACATGGAGTGTAGTATTACTTGTCTATTGTAGATGAAAGCCTGGAAGACTATGAAAGACGTCATGTTCTAAGAACATATTATAAGCATGTAGTTGGGACTTACTTTACTTCAAAGGTGGAAGGAAGTGATAGAGGTATGTTAGATACTGTACGGGAGGTTAGTGGGGCGCGGCAAAATATTTGTGATTTTGCAAATCTATACTCCTCAAAATAAGTTAAGGACCGCAAGAATATTTCTCCGTATGCCTACCAGTGAAATTGACTATATACCATTTTCAAACGGTTACACAGAACCTGTAAGCAATGTTGCATTAAACTGGACATTGTCAGGTCTTCTGCATTAGATGAAAGAACAAAATGTTGATATACATTGTTCTGTTAATTAAAAAGAGTCCGAGATTTTTGATTATTTCTAAAATCATTAATTTGCCTCAAAACAGCAATACTAAAAGTTTTAACATGTTTTGTCAATTTATTCATTACGTTTATTCACTACCAATGGAACAATGTTCCCCGAAATTGACTAACCCTTGACAGTTTAAATGCATACACTGAAAAGTTTTGAAACATGCTGATTTTTTATCCTATCCAAATGAAATTTTCAAGACCTCGTTACATATTTGGCACTGCACACTTATCTGCAGTTATTCTAAGAAAAATTGTGACAGATGTTTGTTAAGGAATCAATAGTTGAAAATAATACAAAATAACTCTTTAAGGGTGAAAAAAAAGCATTTTATTGACATTTCAATATCTGAATTTTCAAATTGTTTTTTTTTAGTGTAAAATGTTCTTAAAGAATACAGAAACGCGAAACAGTTTCCACTTTTGGAATGTAATGTATATTTACACTTGTGCAATGATGCAAACTTTAATCTTATTGAAATAAAGAAGGGATGGTCCTTAAATTATTTTGAGGAGTATATAATAAATCTTATATTTATTCCCCTGCAAACGAAGTTTGAGAAGGCATATAGGAGTCTCTGCCAGTTGGTCGGTCTGTTCAAAATCTTATCCACGATATTTCTCCATTATTAACCCCCTTGATGGATTTTCACAATACTTTATGAGAAACATCAGTATCAAGTTGAGATGTGCATAACATCGTCTCGTTGCAGGTCGATGATTTTTGACAGAGTTATGGCCCTTTGAATAGTTTGAACAAAAATCTTGTCCACACAATTTCTCTATACTCCTTGATGGATTTTCTCGAAACTTTATGAAAAGCATCATTTTGAAGGGGAGATATGCATAACATTGTCTCATTCCGGTTTGATGGTTTTTGACAGAGTTATGGCCCTTTGAATATTTTCTCAGAAAAATATTTTCCACACTATTTCTCCATAAGTCCTAGATGGATTTTCACCAACCTTTGTGAGATGCGTCAATAGACGGTATAAAGTTGAGATGCGAATATTAGTATGGTGTACGAGTTTGTAGGGTATTATTCACCTTCAGTGCTAGTTCTGGTTGAAGATTGTTATTATAACATTTTATAAAATTCAATGACTTATCGACATATTTAATAAGTTTCTTCCAGAATCAGATGATGTAATAATAAAATATCAGTCAATCAGTCAAAAAATCAATCATTTTTGCTGCAACAAGCATAATGTGAAATGATTTGTAAGCATTTATTTCCACAGGTCCTTCTGACTTCACCCATTCTGCGATGGACACTTACCTAACTACGGACACACATAAATGCTACGCCATGTTGTCACCGCCACACCAGATATATGTCCTTTATAACACACGTATACCCACATTTGCCATGAGGTTTGTAATTTTAAATCTGCTCAGAGGCAGCTAGAAATAGTCTCTGTCCTTCACACTTGCTTCTGGCTGCATCTACTTATTTAGGTTTGAAGTTATGGGATTCAAACCATGTTTGGTAGGATTGTTGGCCATCATGAGAACATGATCATAATACATTTTCATTTATATTCAACAATTTTTACTGGAGTTGTGACTCTTTTAGGACCAAGGGAATAGTCTTAGCTTTTTGTTTCTCAGTCTGCAGTGTCATATACTTATCACCTTAATGTATGGTTAAGTTTTATATAATGCAAACTTATGATCCTGCACCAGATATTACAAAAGTACCCTAATCAGACATTTTCCTCAGGTAAGGGATATTGGTTATTCTGTAACTTGTCTTGTAAAGTGTATATACTGAGGGAAAAAAGTTTAGCAAGTTTTTTAGATGAAATAATACTGTATACAAGATATACTGACATTCAAGCTTGACCCCTACGTTCATTTATTCGTTACGTCATTAAGATGTTCGATTGTTGTTGATGCATACATGCCAAATTTTCCGGCATCACATCAGGGAGATTGGACTTCCAAATCAGGGAGATTTGATCAAAATCAGGGAGATTTGCAAAAAGCCGTGAAACCGTCACATTTTTTCAAATATTTTATATAAATGTTGACAACTGTTACTTTATAATTTTATTTTGTATTTCATTATATTGATAATGAAATAATGAAGTAGATGAAAACAAATAACAGTATATGCATAAACTATCAATTTTTAATAATTTTGGTATGTCTTGGGATTGTACTTTTTCCTCCCACTGGCAATGTTCAAATGAGAATTGCATGTCACACAATAGACGAAACTATCCCCCTTTTCACTTTTTCCGACATATTTAAACTCCGTAATCCAAGAAGCATTGAACTTGTAATGTGAACTTGCATTCATATTTTATTCTTTTTCGACGGCGTCGTATTTCCGGACAAATTAAAAAGACGTTTAGACATGGTGCTTGTACGTACGACGAAACAAGTTTGAGACAGAACATGCTTAAACTTAAACTATATATGGCCTGACATGCACTGTAGTGCAACTAAAATCAATTAACACTTAATTTATAAAGACCGAAAACAATTGACAAAACATGGTTAAATTTACCGAATGTCGCGATTGTTGGCAAAATCCTTCTCAACTTAGAATAAAACAAGCTGATGCAATCAACCCCTGGTGATTGGTGTAATTAACGCTAATTGTCAGCATCGCACATATAATCTTCATTTAATAATGTACCTACTTCAAATGTTTTCATAACACTGTGTTAATTATCGTAATTTGTCCAATTTGTTGAGCCTGCCTGGTTTGTTTACACCGCCATCTTTCAATAAATCTCCTCTTGTGCCACGAGATGCTAGATGCCATTTCATTGGTTGGTTGCATTATCGTAACCCCGCCTTGACCGATTAGACAAGCGACAATTATAACCTCATTGAATACATGCTGTGTATTGCAAATTGGAAACAATCAACTATACTAGGCAAATAATTGATTTCCGGGAGGTTTTGAGCGGCGTCCGTGTGATCGGGAGATCAAAGGCAAATCCGGGAGACTCCCGGAGAATGCGGGAGATTTGGCATGTATGTTTATGTGTGTTTAATAAAATATTGTATCTATGGCAGTAGTTTCTTGATTTTACAACAAAAAAAAAGTATTATTTCCAGGGTGCAACAAAAACTTGCTAAACATGGTTCCCTCGGTATATATGCAATTATCCAGTTATTGCAATGAAATAAGCGGCGGTTTCCACTCAGTTTAAAGACAACGGCCGCATAGGTTTAATTCATATTGGGTTTGTTCTGTCTTTGTGAGAGTAGAACGCTATTCATTTTGTGGTTCCATAGGTCAAGGGTCAAGGTCATTGTGACTTTATTTATTTTTTTTTAAAAAGTTTTCTGCTCACTTGAAAGAGAATGGCTGCATGGATTGAATTCTCTCCTATTGATTGTGTGGTTGGTCAAACAAGGTCAACTTTTGCCTGAAATTTTGGTTTGATAACCCTACAACAAATATTGTCTGATTCTTTTAACACTTCTATGTGTGATTGCTTTTCACTAAGACTTCAGCTGGGATTGCTGTTCAGCTCCATATATAATTTAAACAGCCATATCATGCCTTCAGGTGTAGAACCTCTCAACTCTGTTGGAAGTAGAAGCAACAGATATTGCGGTCAGTCCTGTCCGTCCGTACATTTGTCCATCCATCAGTCGGTTTTGCTCGTAGCCCAATCTCCTTAGTAAGCTGATGGAGTGTGTTCATATTAGACTAAGGCACAGTTTTTGCATAGGATGACAATGAAACCAAAGTCCATGGTATGACCCCAAGGGCCAGAGGTCAAGGTCAAATTCACCAAAATGTACATCAAATGCGTGAATTCCAATATTTTTAATGAAATTTCTTACATGCTGTAAGTTACGCTATACACATACAATATGGAAGGGTTTTGTGTTTTGATTCCCAGGGGAAGGGGACTTATGGTTGTATATGCTCAACATGCATTTGTATTGTTTCCACGTAACCCAAACTCCTCCTACATCAGTTGAAAGATGGTGTTCATATTTAGCACAGTTGTTGCCTAGTGTAGATGACATCGAAGGTTTCGAAAGACTAGGTCCTGTGGTCAAGGTAAACAATTTACCAAAATGAATATTACAGCTACAGTTTTCAAAATTGTTAATGATTTTTTTTTTTAATTCTTACTGTTTCCTTTTAACTCCTACACTAGTTAAAGGAGTCGTCATATTTGACGCAGTGGTTGACAAAGATGTGTACATGACAGCAAAGTGTGACTATTTGCAATGGCGTCTCCAACGAGTTTGTTTTATACTCGATATGTAGTAAAATAAATATAATTTGTGTCAGAATTATACACGGTATTATTTGAAATTTTAATCATTCCAGATCAATTACGGAGAAGACACTGCTGTTGCTAACAAAGGACAAGAGTGTACAGTTATAGCATACCGGCAACATTCACACCTACCCTACCACCATCAAGAGTACAGTTGTAGAATACTGGCAAACTTCAACCCCACTCCACCTCCATCAAAGTGCTATTTAGTGTACAGTTGTAGCATACCGGCAAACTTCACCCCCACTCCACCCCCATCAGAGAGCTATTTAGTTTACAGTTGTAGCATACCGGCAAACTTCATCCCCACTCCACCCCCATCAGAGAGCTATTTAATGTACAGTTGTAGCATACCGGCAGACTTCACCCCCACTCCACACCCATCAGAGAGCTATTTAATGTACAGTTGTAGCATACCGACAAACTTCACACCCACTCCACCCCCATCAGGGTGCTATTTAGTGTTTCGCTTTTAAAGTGGCACATAGTAGTCTTGAAGTATTTGTTATTAAAGGGTCACATGGCAATCTTTATTTTTTTAAACTCACTGCCATTAGCTTTGTACCTTGCATATTTTGAGGGTTCAGTGCAAAACTATTGTATATCCTTCTTTAACACTAGTTTCCCACTGACCCCTTGATTTGCCAATTATTATTAATAATTATTTAAAGGGACACTGTCCGTAACTTTTAGCTCATAAAACACACAATAGTTATGTTGGCAAACATTACATACTAAACATTATTCAATATTAACTAATTAAAAGCAAGATTGTTTAACGGAATTCAATCGCGGTACAAAAAAAAGAAAATCCACTTCGTGCGTTTGAACTCGCAGCCCAAACTAAAATCACCTTTTCTTTACACTCGCAGTAATAATAGTGTGCGTGAGCATAAAGTAGTCGGACATCGCTCCCGACTGAGCTAAGCGGGCTATACATATTGCGAAATACATGCTATGGTGAAAACCTAATGCGCTAATGGAAGTCAGGTGCTCGCAGAAGAGTTTACATACTAGTATAATAATTAAAACTTCTTTTTTTTTCAAACTCACGAATGTATTCCTACATACTTCTAAGGGTCTATCCTCATGTTTTCATGTATACATTTCACTGAATAAAAGTCAGACAGTTATTTGGTTATGCTCAATATCTGCTTACTTACAGACAGTGTCCCTTTAAATAGATCAAAGCAAATTATTTGTGCCTAATACTAATTGTAGATTATATTGTAGAGTATAATGTATTTACAGCGGCGGATCCAGGATTTCATGTTAGGTGGGGCATAAGTTTTCCAAAAACTGGTTGACAAGCAAAAAAAACCACAACCTTGGGAACCATTTTGTTAGGGGAGCGTAAACATCTTTTTTGGGTTAACAAGCAGAAAAACTCTCCAAAATAACTTATTTTGCCATTTTTTAGGCCTTTTTAATGAAAAAAAAAAATAAAACACCAAACTGTACCGTATTTTACCTTGTATAGTATGCACCCGTGTATATTACGCACCCCCTTCTCAGAGGTCAAAACTGGGGTAAAAAAAGTTGTTTCCGTGTATAATACGCATCAAAATATTAGTTTTCCTAGATGAACCATTCAACGAAAATAAAAGGTTAAAAAAAAAAAAAAAATCACGATCGAGAAAATTAGCGTACATGGTAAATAGTATTACTTCAATCATTAATTGCCAATCTTCAGGGGAGTACCTATCTTGTATCATCTCATCAAAGAGCCAATTATAATGCTGCAGATAATTGTCCGTAATCCGATAATTACATCTACTAAAACACAACAAAGTCGTTGGTTACCGTAATCCATTACGCCGATTATACTAACATTGTGTATTCACGGGAACCAGTGCTTATCATAAGTGTAGCACAATTGTAACGTGTGATCAGTTACCTGTACCCCGTGGTTAAATCTGGTAAAGGTCACACGGCTTGTCAAAGTGCATCCTCAGAAATAGTCGCTACTCACGGCAACTTCAAACGATTATAGAAATGGAATAACCCACTCTACCCCGTGTTTAAAATGTGTCTATACTGCAGCCGAGGTGCGATTTTGTTTGACCCAATTATCAATCATCAAATGATTACCGGTAAGCATGTTTTCACAAGCATTATTGAATAATAGCCATTTCAAAGTAGGGTGATTCTGCCTTTCTACGCCGTCTAAAATATATGTATTTCAAAATAAAGCAAAAAATTCATTAATTTTTTATAAAATATTAAATAAAATCCTATAAATATTAGAATAGAATAGAACTGTAACAATACTCCATGTACCAGTCTAAAGTCTAAACAGCTGGAAGTCACGTGATATTACGTCACGCGATATAAACAAAAAAATGGAGGGACGTTTTTTCACGCAATTTTTTGAAGTTTTACAACAAACATGCAAACATTTATACAACAACAAGCATCATAATACACTTTATTCATTTATAATTCGAATTAAGTCAATACATTACTTATATGAAGTGAGTAAATTACGAAAAAATTGTGTATTATCGGTATTCACAATTTTCTGTCTCGATGTCTGTTCGTCGCCAAGGTTTTTCTTCCCAGGGCCAGACATTGATTTTCTGCAAGAAAAAAAAAGTTCTTTTTATTGTTTCCTTATATTGTATGCACCCCACTTTCGGAAACCTTAAAAGTGGTAAAAAAACTGCGTACTATACAAGGTAAAATACGGTATTACCTGGTATTTTATTATATGCAAGCAGAGCAGATTGAAAGTCAAATTAATGGTGGATGTATTAAAGGTTGACTATGCTCATTAAAATGTAAATAAAACCTCGCTCTTTTTATTTCAAAATCTCTAAAAATGGCACACCTACTTTACAGTACTGGTAAAGACTCTAATAATGGAAAGTATTCAAAATATTGTTCAGAGCGTTTGTTTTAGCCAAAGGTTTTCTGGACTTTTTGGACAAAATGCAACTAGTACATAAATAAGTTGCATATCAGTGAAACAGATTGTTTTAGTGGTAAATTGAAACACCGTACTTAAAAATATAAAAACTCAATTGCGAAAGTTGTTTTTGGTAGGGCGTTTTCAGTTCAAAATGTTACTGCATCAAAAATTAGAAAAAATATATCTTTAAATGTTTTTTTATCCAAAAATGGTTTTAATGTGTTGGACAAATGTAAATTAAGACATCCTAAAATATTTGCAAACTATTGAGGCTAACTGAAGTTATTAGAGATTTCTTAATTTTCTGCTGTCCCAGCAGCAAGGGGTTTACATGGGAAAAGCCCCATCATAAAATCAATTTGGCTGTAAAATATTTATTTCTGAAATAATTTTTAAAACCAGCCTATTGTTATTACCTCTAAAAAGTCCATTTCCAATTATATATATTATATAATTTATGCACGTAATTTTAAAATTACTCATGTTATTGCTGAAAACCTTTGTCTGAAAAAAGTATCTCGAACAGTAACTTTGTTTTCATCACCTCCGTCTGCATGATCTCTGTTGGCAGCTACAATACTTCAAGGAATGAAAGTGGTTTTGTCTCCCTTTAGTATATAATTGATAACAGGTTTTTGTAAAAAGGCTAATATTTTGTTGCTTTTGGAGTAACAGGCTTCATTTCATTTGGACAATATTTAAGTTAATGCCATAATTAGTTTTTCGACGTGAGAATCATGGCTCTTGAGGTAGTGTAGAGCCACGATTCCTTGTCTTAGAATTATGAGCTGGACCCCATACCGACCCCAATACACTTTTTCCGGTGAGGTTTCTGATGCCATCATGCAATGCCTGCATAAACAACTGCCGTATTTCAATAGAACAAATCTTAAATACCACACGTGCATGCATAAAAAACTCACCAAGTGAAAAATGATATGCCGATATATTCGGTTTTCGTAAGCCACTGTTAATTTCAGAAATGTTCATAGTTTACTTTCGAAATAATCTCGTTTTCGTGTGACGTCTTGTTCCGAACTTGGGAAGTTAACACCACCATACTCACATACCTGACTCTTTCCGGTTAACGTTGTTGTTTTTTGTGTCAGTTGTGGGCTAGTTTAAGTTTCCATATACGGAAAGAGACAGCGCGAGATATTTTGAAACATAAACATTCCAGAACAAAATCGTCGACATTCGTTCAAATCTGGTAATTTGTATGCATGCATGCGTGGTATTTAAGGTTTACTCTGTTGAAATAAGGTGGTTGTTTATACAGGCATTGCTTGATAACATCGTAGCTCTGTGGTAGGTACACACAATAAGAACTATATTTCTCACAGCTTAATTAATTTTATAATGTATTGAAATCCAAAAGGGGTACATTAGGCTTTTTCTGGAATAATCTGACATTTTAAAAATGTTCCAATTCTTGATAAAATTATCAGAAAATGGTGTTAGCAGGTGTAAAATTTTAATTCACATAATATTTTGGCTGCAATTGGGAGGAAAATTTTGAAATTTACCCTGCTGCATAACCTAGGATGTCACTTACTACTGTGCAAAAATTAATTTCCTTGTTAATTGGGGATCATTTTTAGTCTCATTCATTAAATTTAGGCCCTTTGGTACAGAAAATATCGTTGGTTGTCAATTTTAAGTAAGAACACAAGACTCACACAAAAATCCTGATGTACCTCCTTTTAGAGAAGTTGTATTTTATCTCACTGCCTTAAACCTGTATATTATATATTCTGTGATGAATTATAGAAACTTCCCAGTTTGAGAAAATCTATAAAATATCCCTTCCTCTAATGTGCTATCTCGCCTAGTGTGCAAGATAGCTCAGTAGCCAAATGTTATGAACTAAACGATAGACGTCACAATATTACGTCACGAATTGACGTCATGATATTACTCCGCGCTGTCGCCAAAGGAGTGACAGAAGAAGGAATACTTGTGTCAAAAGACGATTGGGAAGAAATTCATCACAGAATATATATTATATAGCTTAACATTTTTGTCGTGATACGGAAAATAATTCACTCGTGAGAAATATTCTTGCGATATAGAAACTCGTGCGAAAACGCACTCGTTTCTATATTGCAAGAATCTTTCTCACTCGGGAATTATTTCCCGTATCACTTCATCAATGTTAATTAAACTCTATATAATAATGGCTGAGCATAAAACGCCTGCTTCGTTTGTAATGCCTGAGCAGTTTGTGATTTTGGGATTAATAAACTTTCCAAGTTCTATTCTTGGCTATACTAGACAAAACTGGTGCTATACTGGTCATTTAATTAATTTAATTGCTATGCAAACTAGGGAACATCTGTGGCCGATTGGTTAGAGTCACTGACTTGACATCACGTGCCCCTCACCGCTGGGGGTTCGAGAGCTCACGTTTCCAGGAATCTTTGTCAGGAAGCTATATTCAGCTGGGTTGCGGAATGTCGGTAGTTCTACCTTGGTACCCGCCCATGCACCAAATTTCCTGGAGGGGCACCTGGGGTATTCCTCCGATGGAAACTGGAAATTTGCAATATTACCTAGCTGTTGGTGTGACTATAAAATCCAATTCAGTTCAATTCTATGCAAACTATTATCGCATTTGTGTACAACTAATTTGTACAGATACCTGTTTCCATGTCTGTATTTAGGTGTAAAATGTATCATTCCGTAATAAGAAAGGACTTGGTACCTACTTGCAGGCATGAGACGATATATGGACATTTGCATTCATTCAACCAGGAAGTCAAAATAAAAAACATAATTATATTTTGTATTTTTCCACACAAAAAAAGAGATAAAAGTCTTTAAAAAAAAAAAAAAAGAAGAAGAAATGGGGAAAAAATAATGAGATTTGTAAACAAAGTCATAAGTAATAAAGTACATCGATTTTGTTCCATAAATATTTATTTTTCAATTATATATATAAACATGTAATCATATTTTTTAAAAACATGAATTTACATACAAATTATTTTGATAACATGAACTAAATAAATGAAAATAAGTAATGTTTCTATTTGTTTTGTTTTTAAACACAGAGCTAATATTTTTAGCTCTACTGATCTTTGTCTACTGATCAAAGATCAGCAGAGCTTATGCCGTGGTGCGGCGTCCGTCGTCAATCCGTCTGTCCGTAAACATTTTTTTGTAGGGACTACTCCTCTGAAACTACCGGATGGATTTTCATGAAACTTTACAGGAATGTTGCCCATGAAGTCTAGTTGATCCTGTCAGAAATTCATGTTGATGTGAAATCTAAGATGGTCGCCAAAGCTAAAAATATTTTTTTAAAAAACAAGTTTGTAGCGACTACTTCTAGAAAACTCTTAAGTGATTAGATATGGGACTTTTGCTAAAATGATCAGCATGACATGATGTTGGCCCGAAAATCATTTTGATTCAACGTTAAACATGGCTGCCAGCGGCCATCTTTGTTTACATAGAGTTATTTAGTGAAGACTTGTAGCAACTACTCGACGGATTTCCATGAAACTTCACAGGAATGTTGCTCTTGATGTCTCAATGATCCTAGCACCATTTCAGATTGGTCGAAAATTCGAGATGGCCACCACAGCTAAAAATAGATTTTCAAAAAACAAGTTTGTAGCGAGTACTTCTTGAAAACTACAAGTGATATTGATATGTGACTTTTTCTAAAATGATCGGTATGGAATGATGTTGATCCTTGTCGAAAATTATTGTGATGCGACAAACGTGGCCGCTCGCCAACATTTTTGTTTACATATAGTTATATAATGAAAACTTGTAGCGGCTACTCTTCTGAAACTACTTGACGGATTTTTATGAAACTTCACAGGAATGTTGCTCTTGATGTCTTATTGATCCTAGCAAAACTTCAAGTCGGCCGGAAATTCAAGATGGCCGCAACGGCTAAAAATAGATTTTCAAAATACAAATTTGTACCGACTACTTCTTGAAAACTATAAGTGATATTGATATGGGACTTTTTCTAAAATGTTCAGCATGACATGATGTTGGTCCTTGCCGAAAATCGTTTTGATTCGATGTTAAACATGGCTGTCAGTTGCCATCTTTGTTTACATAGAGTTATCTAGTAAAAACTTGTAGCGACTACTCCGCTGAAACTACTAGATGGATTTTCATGAAACTTTACAAAAATGTTGCCCATGATGTCTAGTTGACCCTAACAAAATCATGTTGATGTGAAATTCAAGATGGCTGCCAAAGCTAAAAATAGATTTTTAAAGAACAAGTTTGTAGCGACTACTTCTTGAAAACTGTAATTGATATTGATCTGGGACTTTTTCTAAAATGATCAGCATGACATGATTTTGATCCTTGCCGAAAATCATTTGATTCAACATTAAACATGGCTGCCAGCGGCCATCTTTGTTTACATATATATTAAAAACTTGTAGCGACTACTCCTCTGAAACCTCGACGGATGTTCATAAAACTTCAGGGGAATGTTGCTCTTGATGTCTTGTTGATCCTAGTAAAATTTCAGGCCGGCCGAAAATTCAAGATAGCCGCCATGACTAAAAATAGATTTTTAAAAAACAAGTTTGTAGCGACTACTTCTTAAACACTAAGTGATATTGATATGGGACTTTTTCTAAAATGATCAGCGTGACATGATGTTGTCCTTGTCGAAAATCATTTTGATTCAACATTAAACATGGCTGCCTGGCCATCTTTGTTTACATTGAGTTATATAGTACAAACCTGTAGCGACTACTCCTCTAAAACTACTTGACGGATTTTCGTGAAACTTCACATGAATGTTACTCTTGATGTCTAGTTGATCCAAGCAAAAGTTCAGGTCGACCGGAAATTCAAGATGGCCACCATGGCTAAAAACATATTTTTAAAAAACAAATTTGTAGCGACTACTTCTTGAAAACTATAAGTGATATTGATATGGGACTTTTTCTAAAATGATCAGCATGACATGATGTTGGTCCTTGTCGAAAATCATTTTGATTCGACATTAAACATGGCTGCGGCCATCTTTGTTTAGAGTTATATAGTAAAAACTTGCAGCTTCTCCTCCGAAACTACTTGACGGATTTTCATGAAACATCACAGGAATGTTGCTCTTGATGTCTAGTTGGTCCTAGCAATATTTCAGGTCTGGCAGAAATTCAAGATGGCCGCAAAAGCTAAAAATAGATTTTTAAAAATCAGGTTTGTAGCGACTACTTCTTGAAAACTATAAGTGATATTGATATGGGACTTTTTCTAAAATGATCAGCATGACATGATGTTGGTCCTTGTTGAAAATCATTTTGATTCGACATTAAACATGGCTGCCGGCACATTTGTGTACACAGAGTTATATAGTAAAAGCATATAGCGACAACTCCTATGAAACTATTTGACGGATTTTCTTGAAACTTCGCGAGAATGTTGCTCTTGGTGTCTAGTTGGTCTTAGCAAAATTACAGGTCGGCCGGAAATTCAAGATGGCCACCAAAGCTAAAAATAGATTTAAAAAAAAAAAGTTTGTAGTGACTACTTCTTGAAAACTATAAGAGATATTGATATGGGATTTTTTCTAAAATGATCAGCATGGCATTATGTTGCTCTTTTGTCTAGATGATCCTAGCAAATTTTCATGTCGGCTGGAAATTCGAGATGGCCGTCACGGCTAAAAAATAGATTTTTATAGATTCAAGTTTGTAGCGACTACTTCTTGAAAACTATAAGTGATATTGATATGGGACTTTTTCTAAAATGATCAGCATGACATGATGTTGGTCCTTGTTGAAAATTATTTTGATTCAACATTAGACATGATTGCCAGCGGCCATCTTTGTTTACATAGAGTTATATAAAACTTGTAATGACTACTCTGAAACTACTTGACAGATTTCATGAAACTTCATGAATGCTGATCTAGCTTTCAGAATCTGCCAGTAGAGCTTCAAGGTCATTGGCCTCTTGTTTAAACAAGGCCTGTGTTTAAACTACCAATTATTTATGCAGATTATTGTTTTCGACGGATTTTACCTAGACTATTTGACTATGTTTTACCCTGTTGCTGTTACCTTGAGTTCTAATTGACCAGTCTTTATAAAACATTGTTAACAGGTTTAGTCAGACATAGTTGCAGGCCTGTCAAATCTCCGGATTTTTCTGTTGCTCTCTGGATCTCTGGATTTAAGTGTACAATCTCCGGATTTTCAATCAAAACAAAATAGTTTCATGATTTAACAGTGTCAGAATAATGTGAAGCTGACAAAATGTTTGTCTTACGTTTTGCAGTAGGTACTGCATTTATATATATTTAAAGTCTTGGCAAGTTGTGGTTAGCACTTCTTCATGTCACTTTGAATCGCATAGCGCGAGAAACTCAGTTTATATATAAACCTAAGAATTCCAACTAGAGGGCCTGTATCACTCTACAGGCTATATGGAGTCTTTGATGGAATATGCACAATTAGGCTTGGTACTGATCATTCCTGCCAAGTTTCACTGAAATCCAGCCAGGGGTTCAGGAAAAATTGTCTGGACAAAGTTTGTGTATATTAGGCCATTACTCATTCAACCAGAACACGGCGATGATAGGCGCAACTAGGTCAGAAGAGACTAATCTGGATAAAGTTTGTTTATCAAAACCTTTAAAGGGCTATAAATCATTCAACCGGAACACGGCGATGACATGCACAACTAGGCCTGGTACTGATCATCTCTGCAAAGTTTCACTGAAATCCGGCCAAGGGTTCAAGAGAAATAGTCATAACATTTGTGTAGTAAAACCTTTAAAGGCCCAGAACTCAGCCAAAAATCTTTCAAGCGGAACATAGTGATGATATGCACCACTAGGCCTGGTACTGATCATCCGTGTAAAATTTCGCTGAAAACCGGCCAGGGGTTCAGGAAAAAAGTCCGGACAAAGTTTGTGTATTAAGACCTCTAAAGGGCCATAACTCTGCCAAAAAGCATTCAGCTGGAACACGGTGACGATATACATAACTAGATTTTGTACTGATCATCCCTGCGAAGTTTCATTAAAATCTGGTCAAATGAAAGCCCTATCGTCTTAATGAGGCACAATACAGCAGTTGTAACTAAATTCAAGGGCCGTAACTCCGGTGTTACTCAGCGATACGATTTGTCTGGTTTTCAAACTTATCTGAGATTACATTGATATTAACAATCTATGTAAGTTTGGTAAAGATCACATAATAAATGAAGGTGCTAGAGTGTTCACAGAGCAGAATATAGCTTTTTTCAGAAAAACAAGGGCCATAACTCTACTGTTAATAATCCCATTTGGCTGGTTTTCGAACTCTCCGAGCTTTTATTGATATTAACAATTTGTGCAAGTTTGGTATAGGTCAAAATAAATGAAGGTGCTAGAATGTTTGCAAGACAGAATATGGCATTTTTCAGCAAATCAAGGGCCATAACTCTGCTTTTACTCATTCGATTTGGCTAATTTTCGAACATGGTCCGAGTTTTTATTGATGTTAACACTCTTCTAAGTTTGATAAAGATCAAATAATAAATGAAGGTGCTAGAGTGTTCACAAGGCAGAACATGGCATATTTTATCAAAAACAAGGGCCATAACTCCGGCATAAACGGTCCGATCTGGCTGTTTTTCGAACTGGTCATTGCTATTAACAATCTTTGCAAGCTTGCTAAAGATCAAGTAATATACATTTTTCAGGAAAAAAAACAAAGGCCATAACTCTTATGTTGCTGATCCGATTTGGCTTGTTTTCGAACTACTTGTCCGAGCTTTCATTGATATTAGAAATCTGTGCAAGTCTGGTATGGATCAAATAATAAATTGAGGTGCTAAAGTATTCACGTCGCAGAAAATGGCATTTTTCAGAAAAAACAAGGACCATAATTCTGGTGTTACTGACCCAATTTAGCGGGTTTGTCCAAGCTTTCATTGATATTAACAATCTGTGCAAGTTTGGTAAATATCAAATAATAATTAAAGGTGCTAGTGTTCACAAGTCAGAAAATGGCATTTTTTAGAAAAAAACAAGAGCCATAACTCCGTTGTTACTAATCCGATTTGGCACGTTTTCGAACTTATCCGAGCTTTCATTGATATCAGGGCTTTATATGAATCCCTGTTGATATTAACAATATGTGCAGGTTAACAAGAGCCATAACTCCGTTGTTACTAATCCGATTTGGCACGTTTTCGAACTTTTACGAGCTTATATTGATATTAACAATCTATGCAAGTTTGGTAAAGTTCAAATAATAAATGAAGGTGCTAAAATGTTCACAAGGCTGCAGCTTTCCCTGTCCGATATTTTTGTTTTTCTTAATATGGCATTTTTCAGCAAAACAAGAGTCATAACTCCGTTGAAACAAATCCGATCTGGCTGGTTTTTGAACTTGTCCGAGCTTGATATTAAGATACTGGCAAAGTTTCATAAATATCCGATTAATATTGAAGGCCCTAGAGTGTTAACAAGACAAACGTTAACGGAAAACTGACAACTCGTCATCCCATAAGCTCTGCTCGCTTTTCTCTGTCTCTTTGCATGGAACCTCTAAAGAGCTTAATTGCGTCGGGCGGAGGGCAATTTGTTCAGTAGGATTGGTTTCTTTTGGTTTTCACAGCAGGTTTAATATACCAAATACTTCACATAGTAGTATTCCGTGCTTGACAGAAGAAGGGTTGAGCTACAAGACAGAGTACTTCGGAGTTCGTAGCTTGTTCAAGTATAGATGAACGTACAGCGGTTCGGCAGACGAGGAGTTGTAGAACGTACGTTCAAACTGAAGGCTGACCAAGGGACAGCTCAGAATAGGTGCAGCTCAGAGTTTGATGGTGATAGTTGAACCGTTGTAGGTTGATACAAATGTTCAAAGTGGTTGAATATACGTTCGAAACCTAATGGTTATCTAAGTGATAGCTCCGGCTAGTGTCCAGCCCAACCTATGAGGCTGAGACAACACTATTAACATAGGGTTGGAGATATAATACATGAAAGCTCATTGCAGTGTTCAGCTCGACGTATGATGCTGAAACACTTAGCTTTTAAGTGTTAGGGTTTGCAAGATCGTGTTCAAACCCTTTATTGCGGATATTGGTCACTCAAGAGATATGAAAACGCAACACGGGAATTCACGCTATATATTGTATGTACAGTATGCTGCTTTTAATCGAATGGTACATGGCTACGTAAGACCTTTCCTTTTGGAAAAAATACTAAGACAACAAATAATACAGCAAATAGTATTCCTTCAATGTTTCATTATTGACAGAGTACGCGTTTGGCTCAATCATGTGTGCAAACTTAGGATGCAACGTTTTGCAAATTATTTACGTTAAATACAGTACTGAACTAGCTCAGTTTTTCAAAGAGCATCTTTGACATTTATGAAGTTCTTGTTACAAGGTGTAGTGTGATTAAAACGTCTACAACATCACAGTTGTGTCCTTTCTCTAGTTAACTGCAACTTTTTTTTAAAAAACATCTTGGGATTTCTTTGGAATATTATGTGCAATTATGTATGCAGTATATATAATATATATAGCGGAAATTCCCGTGTTGCGTTTTCATATCTCTTGAGTGTAGTTGTAGGTTCGAACAGGTAAAGTTTCGAACGAATTGTTTAGTTAGAAATCAACGGATGTTGATAGGAGCTCGTGTTTGGAGCTCATTGTAAATGCTTGTGTTTTAGAATCATTGCTTTGCACAATTGTAAAATTGGTTTAATCATAAGGCAGGTAGCCTGAGGAAAATTTAATATATATGATATCTCAATGATTGCAATCAATAAATCAAAACAAATTTCATTCTGAACGAGACAAATATCTTGTCAATAACGACTCTACATTTAAAAAAAATCATTCACATCACCTGTCTCCAACGGTACCAGTCGGCATATAATAATTTCATACATTAAAGGTATTGTCTACTGGTGCGTTAGCTGTTTGGTTCACTATACCACTATATATATATATATATATATATATGTATATATAAAAGGTTCAACGTTTATGTGTTGAACCCGTGGTGTTAATGTTTCAGACTAGATTACGCTCTACTGTATAATCAGCGTAAGACATTCACCTTATGAAAGGACCCGTTTTAAAATGCAAGAGAGTTCGTAAAAATTGATAAGTGCGTTCATATCATATGAAATGTTAATTTAGAATTTCAACTGACAAACAGCTATACTTTCAGTTTATCAGCTATTTCCCGCATTGGTCCTGTTACGCTCCCTAGTCGGAGGAATATATACAAGTGTCGAATCAGTGGGGGTCATCCGTGTAATGCACTGACTGAATATACAATTAACACCTAAGGACATAATTAATTCCTTCAGTGGCATAACGACATACGTAATGCAGCAATTTGGTCAACCTAACTGAAATAGAAAGTGTGAGGAACTAGCAACTTCTTGTGTGTGGTACCTCTATTACCCAAACGAGATAAGCGAGGCACGTCGGATCTCGGGCTAGAAGTTAAGCGTGCTAGGGAGAAGTATGGCCCCAAATGAGTCTCCTTGAAGTCCCCAGCCGCCTTGGATATAAACAGTGGCATTGTGCTTCCCGGACTGGTACAATGTCCTCAAAGGCTCGCGGAACTCAGATGTTGCTTCAAGAGTGGAATAACATAAGGCGTCTGTAATACCAGACCCAATCCCAGAAACACACCAAATCTAGAAAGCGAAGATTCGGGAGAAGAAAATGACATGGAGACGACAGACCCTCAACAAGAACGTGACCTCCCCGTCCAGACTGCAAGTTGTGTAGTAACTGAGCGTACCAGCATTATGTCCCCTCGCTGGGTCTCAAAACCAATCATTAAAATGTGTAAGCCGCGGCTCTTGACTCGAGCACACCATCGTTAAAAAACAGCAAAAACGATGATATGCTTTAGTCAAAAGCCGTGATTAGCAAATTTTAAAATTGCTCAAGTAAGCCCCTGCTAGGGGAAAACAAGGCAGATACGCTCAGTTAACTATATACTACTCACCAATCCGGTTTATCAATTCAACAAAATAATATTATAATCCCCCGTCTCCTTTTATAAATACTAAAACATTTGAAATCATCAAGAAAAGTCAGACGGAACCGGACAGTAGTCTTTATCATCGCTGTACAAATCATACTCTGTCATGGAATATTATTTTTTTTCTCTAGTTTGCTGTCTTGTATTTTAGTTCAAGAAGCTCTTCCCTGTTTTTATCCAGCTTTCGTTGATAATAATCCATTTCAGCCGGCAATCTTTTTCGTTTATTGACTTGGCTTTCGTTGATGTCGATACAATCATCACGAACTACCTCATATTCTACTGCTTGCTTTCCATTATTTTATTTTCTATATTTATCTTTTAATTTTTTAAAAAAATTTTGCAAATCTTTTCTATACCTTTTTGTAAAAAAATCTTCTTCGCAAGTACCGCTAAACAGATTTTGACATTTTTTATTTATAAATGATCGCCAACTCCTAGACTACAAACTTTATACAAAGGAAGTTCCTAGGGTAAAAAATGGCTGTGCCCCGGGGTTCCAAAGTTTGAATATGGAGGTTTTACGTTTTACATATACTTATATAGGGCATTTGTAAACGAAACGACATCTCCTCAGAAACCACTTGACATCTTTTGACCAAATTTCACGTGGACAATACTGAGAACAATGGCTTCCAAAGTTTTACAAATTAGGTCAATGCGATGTCCAAGATGGCCGCCATTACCATATATGGTCAAAACCTTAAATAATCTTCTTCTCAAGAACCGCTGAACAGATATTGACAGTTTTTATTTGTAAACGATCGCCAACTCCTAGACTACAAAAGTTATACAAACAAAGTTCCTATAGGGTCAAAAGTGACTGTGCCTAGGCGTTTCAACGTTTTTATATGGAGATTTTACATGTTTTACATAGATTTATGTTGTGTGTTTTTATGTGTGTTTTTGAATTATCTTTTTTTGTTTGATTTTTTTTTTATTCTGATTTTTTTTTTTAATTTTGATTTTTCTTTGATCTTTTTTTTTTAATATATATATTTTAGGACCCTTGTTGAATCAGTTTTACATAGAGTTATAGGGAAGAACATAAACAAATCTTCTTCTCTGAAACTACAAGAGATAAAGGTTTAATATTTTTTATTTATTCTCAGCTTATGGATCCTCTACCAAGTTTGTGCAAATGGTGACCCTTGGGTCAAATTTGGCCCTGCCCCAGGGGTCACAGTTTTACATAGACTTATATAGGGAAAAACTTCAAAAATCTTCTTCTCTGAATCTATAAGAGCCAAAGGTTTAATAATTTGTATTTACCTATAGCTTATTGCCCTCTAATAGGTTTGTTCAAATGGTGACCCCGGGATCAAATTTGGCCCCCAGGTGTCACAGTTTTACATAGATTGATATAGAGAAAAACTTAAAAAATCTTCTTCCCTGAAACTACAAGAGCTAAAGGTTCAATATTTGGATTTATTATAAGCTTATGTTTCTCTACAAAGTTAGTTAAATCGTGACCCTGGGGTCTAATTTAGGCCCGCCCCAGGGTTTACAGTTTTACTTACTTTATAGGGAAAATTAAAAGAAAAATCTTCTTCTCTGAAACTACAAGAGTCAAAGGTTTAATATTTTGTATTTACACTCAGCTTATGGTCCTCTACCAAGTTTGTTTGAAAGATGACTCTGGGGTCAAATTTGGCACCACCCCAGGGGTCACATGTTTTACACAGAGTTACATAGGAGTTACATACAAAATAATCTTCTTCTGTGGAAACTACAAGAGCCGGAGGTTTTTGTGTTTAATACGTTGTATTTACCATCCGCTTATGGTCCTCTACTAAGTTTGTTCAAATGGTGACTCTGGAGTCAAATTTGGGCCCGTCTCCGGCGTCACATGTTTTACATAGAGTTATATAGGGACACATTTAAACAATCTTCTTCTCTGAAATTACAAGAGCCAACGGTTTGATATTTTGTATTTACACTCAGCTTATGGTCCTCTACCAAGTTTGTTCAAATGGTGACCCTGGTGTCAAATTTGGCCCCGCCACTAGGTAACATGTCAAACTTATATTAACGAAAGTTTGATTTGTTTTAAAGCTAACCAAATACATCCGTCCCACTATATCTTGGTAACTGAAGACACTTTATAAAAAACTAGTTTGATACTGCCATATCTGACCCCCCCCCCACCCCCCCACCCCCCATGGACACCATATACCTATACAAGTTGTACAAATGAAGTTCCTAGGGTAAAAACTGGCTGCACCCCGGGGTTTCTTATCCGTCCATTTCCATACAAACATTCTCTGTAAATACGAACCAACCTGACCTTATGTCGTACACAGTTTGCAATCTAATAATCAATTGCAATTGTTAACTACTTTTTACTCTTTGCAAAAATTCTCAGGTGAGCGACTCAGGGCCATTTGGTCCTCTTGTTTGTCCCGTCGCGTCGCGTAACACTTTCTCGTTATATAGAGATTATTTAACTGCTGCGTTCGATTATTAGGAAGTCCTTCACGAGATGGCAAGGGTATGATTGCCATCGAGTGAAGGATTTTCTAATAATCGAACGCAGCAGTTAAATTATCTGTTTATTACATTTTTAATATCCTATTTATTACATTTTTTACTTTATTATGTATAAGTTTTATCATTTTAATTGTAGTTTTAACCAAATTACGCCACGGGTGTTAAAGTAAGAATACAGAGGCGTGGCTTATTTACTACGATTTCACTTTAAGGCAAATCGTAAAAAAGTATTCATATGCGATAGTAGTAAATCGCCTGGCTCTACAATGTAAAAACTTAACATTTATCATATAAATGTGTACTGTATTTTTCATAAATCTCTTTTTAAACAACAACATTTATTCAGTAAACACGTATAACGTCAGATTAAGGCTTCAATCATAATGTGTAAAAAATCCGTTTAGCGTGTTTTCAGCAGTTCAGACAAAAACAAATGAATTTAGACACGGACAATGTTGTTTAAAGTTATGGAATATCGAATGCCAATGCTTCAATGAATCATGATGGAACTATAGTATTGAATATTGACGAGAAGTGCAACATTCAACTGTTAATGTTGATTTGCGGTCACAAACCACGGTAAAAAAAACTCGGACTTGCGCAGTCGTAAGAAAGAAGTGCACAGTTAGTTATTTCAGTTTCACCGAGTTAGTTATTAATATTTAGCGATATCGAATATTCCTTCACTGAAAAATCCCGATCTTTCATCGATAAAAATGTTATAAACTTGCATATCTCCAATACTTTGAATGGATTGTTCCCAAACTTCATATACTCATAACAACTGATGACCTTATGTCTCTCTACATCACCCATCAGTGATTGCCTAATTTATTGCAGAATTATGGCCCTTTGTTTGACTGTTTTGTCCCGTCGCGTCGCTTCACGTCGCGTCGCGTAACACTATCTCGTTATACTTGCATATCTCCAACACTTTTGAATGGATTGTTCCAAAACTTCATATACTCATAACAACCTTATATCTCTCTACATCACCTATCAGTGATTGCCTAATTTATTACAGAATTATGACCCTTTGTTTGACTTAGAATTTTCCATGTAGCGACACAGCCGAACCATCTTTATTATTGAGAGTTTTGAAATACTTGAATAAAGGTGAAAGAATTATCAAAATCGGATGATAAACAAAGAAGATATGATCATTTGAAGTTTCTGTTGAAACGGATATGGAAGCGGCCATTTTGGGAGCTATGACATCACGGTTCTAAATGACCATATATTGAATATTTATAAATGTGAAAATTTACTGATTTATAGGGAAAAAAGTACATCAACTGTATGAAAAATATGTAATACTTAATGGCAATAATGATTTATATCACCAGTAAAAAAAAATTCATTCATTTGCAGTGATTTTCTTCGTTTTAAATGATATTTATCAATATTCCATATATGGTAATATGGAACTATGACATCATAGTTCTAAAAATGGCGGCTCCCATATTCGTTTTAGAACAACCTTTAAATGGTCATATATTTTCTGTCTATCATCCGAGTTTGATAATTCTTTCACCTTTTTCTAAGTTTTTCAGAACTCTCAATAAATAGAGCTTGTTTGGCTGTGTCGCTACATTCCCTTTAATATTGTATGACCTGTTAACATGTTTTTTTTTAGCTCTTCTGGCCCTTGAGATTATAGGATGGCGAGTTGTCCGTCGTCTGTCGTTCGTCCGTTCGTTAACTGTTACCTCGTTAAGACGATAGAACCTTTATTTTTCATCCAGTCTTTACCAATCTTTACCAGATTGTTAAGGTAAACCAGCTAATTCGGACTAGTAACAGCGGAGTTATGGCACTTGATTTAGTTAAAAGTGCTATATTCTGCCTCGTTATGAAGATAGGGCCTTCAATTTTCATCTGATCTTTTACAAGCTTTACCAGATTGGTAATATTAATGAAAGCTCGTAGAAATTCGAAAACCAGCTAGATCGGACCATTTACACCGGAGTTATGACCCTTGATTTTTTGAAATATTCTATATTTTGCCTCGTTAAGACGATAGGACCTTCATTCTTCATCCGATCTTTACCAAACTATATCAGAGTGTTCTTAAACCAGCCATGTCGTACCAGTAACAACGGAGTTATGGCCCCTAATTTAGTTAAAAATGCTATAGTGTGCCTCGTTAAGACGTTAGGGCCTTCATTTTTCATCAGATCTTTACCAAACTTTATCAGATTGTTAATATCAATGAAAGTTCGGATAAATTCGAAAACCAGCCGGGTTGGACCATTTGAATGGGAGTTATGGCCCTTGATTTTCTCAATATGCTATATTTTGGCATCAATTAAGACGAAAGGGCCTTCATCTGGCCGAGTTTCAGTGAAACTTTGCAAGGATGATCATTACCAAGCCTAGTTGTACATATAGTCACCGTGTTCCGGTTGAATACTTTTGGTGGGGTTATGGCCCTTTAAAAGTTTTAATACACAAACATTGTCCGGACTAGTTCGACTGAACCCCTGACCGGATTTAAACGAAACTGTTTAGCGATGATCAGTTCCATGTCTAGTTGTGCATATCATCGCCGTGCCAGCTGAATGATTTTTGGCAGAGTTATGGCCCTTTAAATATTTTAATACACAACGTTTGTCTGGACTAGTTCACCTGAACCTCTCGCCGGATTTCAACGAAACTGTGCAGGGATGATCAGCACCAAGCCCAGTTGTGCATGTCATCGTCGTGCTCCGATTTACCAATATTTGGCGGAGTTATGACCCTTTCAAGTTTTTTTATACACAAACATTTTCCGGCTAGTTCTCCAGAACCACTGGCCGGATTTTAACGAAACTTGACAAGGATGATCAGTATCAAGCCTAGTTGTGCATATTATCGCCATATTCCGGTTGAATGGTTTTTGGCACAGTTATGACTCTTTAAATGTTTTAAGACACAAACTTTGTCCAGATTATTCGCTTATGAACTTCTTGCCGGATTTCAACGAATCTTGGCGGGATGATCAGTACCAAGCTTAGTTGCACCTGTCATTGCCATGTTCTGGTTGAATGATGTTTGGCCCTTTTAAGGTTTTATTGCACAAACTTTGTCCTAACTAATTCTCCTGATCCTCTTACCGGATTTCAACGAATCTTGACAGGGATGATAAGTACAAGCCTAGTTGCGCATTTCATTGTTGTGTTCCAGTTGAATGAATTTTGGCAGAGTTATGACGCATTAAAGGTTTTAATACACAAACTTTGTACGGACTAGTTCTCCTGAACCACCTCTAGTGGGTTTCAACGAAACTTGGCAGAGCTAATCAGTACCAAGCCTAGTTGAATATCGCCCTGTTCCGCTTGAATGATTTTTGAAATAGTTATGGCTCCTTATACATAAACTTTATCTTTAGTCAGTAGAGCGTCCACAAGCGCTCTTGGGACTCTTGTTTCTAATACATCTTTTCTCAAACATTTTCGAATTGATTGTTCATAACTTCATGTACACATAACAACTGATGACCTTATGTCCCTCTACATTCATCCGTCATTGGTTGCCTAATTTATTTCAGAATTATAGCCCTTTGTTTGGCTTAGAACGTTCATTATTATATAATGACCTGTTAATACATTTTTTTCTCAAATATTTTGGAATTGAGTGTTTCTAAACTTCATGTACACGTAACAACTGATTACCTTATGGCCTTCTACATCACACATGGTTGATGCCTAATTTAGTACAGAAGTATGGCCCTTTATTTGACTTGTTCACTCCATAATAAACTTCATGATTCTTTCACTTTAAGACTTACGCTCCCCAGTCAGCGGACGTATTTACCACTTCGTTTCAAGTACCTAAAATATTACATAGTAATGTATAACCGATGCAAGGGCGAATATGTAACACTGTTCATGGATTGTTATTACAACTGACAAACAGTTCACAGGTGATGATATGATATGTTTCTGCATTAATGATTTTTCGATTCTACAATTCTTTTTACAGATTTATGTACGTTTGTTTTACTTAGAATTTCTTTCAACTGATATTTTAGATATTTATTATACTTGATATTAACCATCATCTGCTATATCAACAAAGCGGGGATATTCATCACCTTCAGTGATAGTTCTAGTTTTGTATGGTGAATTTCATCGATAACAAATATTTCTTCCGTCCAATTTGGTGTATACCCCTTTTCTAAAGTTCTTCTATATTTGCCGATTATAACCTTGTCTCCTATCCTATCTTAAACTTAAGTAAAGATTTATTATTTTTCCTCTTTCCATACATATTGAAATACACCTCTCCTACATTCTGTTCATTACTTGCTTCAATCGGTGTCATTGTAATACAGCGATGTCTTGTATTATTGTACGTATCAACCATTGCCTGCAACACGTCTAAATATCTATTTGTATTGTTTGCTGTAAAATATTTCCACATCCTCTTTTAATGTTCGGTTAAACCGATCAATTACTACAACTTTTCCGTACATTTCAATATTATTATCATCAAGAAATTGCTTCAATGTTTTATTGTAAAATTCTACACCCTGGTCAACCCAAAGAAATTTACACTGTCTTCCCCATCGTCGGAACCCACGTTTGATTGATTACGTTATCACTCCATTGAAGTAAAGACGTGCAAGGTGTCTTTCTTAGCGATCTGAACAAGGACGCCAAATGATATGCACGCAGTTTATGCGTAAATAAACTAAATCGTGTTTGTAAATAAGTGATCTGGAGACGAGTGGAGTTCGAAGTTTGACATAACAAAGCTCGTGGTTTTGAAGCTTTTGCAATTAAGAGATTTACTTGGATGGACGGAATAAGGTTTTCCTGGGGTAGAACCAGTATTTACGCATAAACTGCGTGCATATCCTTTGGCGTCCCTGTTCAGATCGCCAAGAAAGACACCTTGCACTTCTTTACTGCTTTCAGAAGTAAGACACATGTAAGATTTGTTGTTTTTATAAGTTTACAACACAAAGAGCAAAATTTTATGGAGGCCGCCATTGATGAAGGTATGAAACTACTAATTATTTTCCCCAAAGACACCAATGTTAAAGTGACACATATTAATGATTTGCTGCAAATTCAACTCAAGTATGGATAATGCAGCAGTGTAATGTTCAGAAAATCGACACGACAACACATTTAAGTAGGATGAAGCTGAATATTCTTCTCATTTGATGTTGAGAGATAGGCATAAAATGTAAGTAATCTCTCGACAAAATGTGTTTCATGATACATAAAACTCCATGTTAGATAAGAAATAAAATATTTCCAACGGGTTTATATTGTGCGAGATAAAAAAGGTGATTCCAGTACTTGCCAGGCCACTAAGTGCTCCTGTTGCTAATGGTGCTAATACCGTTGGAGCAAATTTAGCAACTGTTGGTAATATTGTTTTAGTTACCAAACAAGCTAATGCTTCCAAAAATCTCCATTTTTAGACTGAGACCTCATTTTTGATTTTGATATATTTATGTCTAGGCCATGACCGATGTTTATAGCTTTATTAATATTCTTAATTTGAGTAGCTGTCAGCAGCAAAGGAAAATCCCCAGTCAGTTGGTTATTCTTTAACCTGAGCTTTTGTTTTCATATGCTTTTGCTAAACTTCTCGTTTGCCCTTCTGTTAAATTCACTGAATAAGCTGTGTAATTTATGTATATTATAAGCTAGATTAAACCATTTCCAATAGTATCAAAAACAACATCTTCTTCATATAGAACGAAGGCCTACACTTTAGATCTAGCAGTAGGAAGGACATTACGTTTATATATTAAAGTTAGTTGTTTCTGGTCAATGCTGATTACATCACTTTTATAACTTAAATCAAAATATATCATGCCAAAAAGGTCTTTAAAATTACCTACGTTAAGTAAAGTTCCTGTGTTTTTATCATTTTGTTTGTAGGAATAATTAATAACATCTCTGAATATTCTTGTTGTATTATCGTAACTTTATTCAGTTTCTGGATAATATACCCCGTTTCCAACTTCTAATCTAGCTAATTGTAAATAGCAACTAGTATTGTCAGCATTCATATGAAAAGAATCTAAAAGATAAGGATTTGCATCTGAGAAGGACTCTTGTCTGAAACTAAAAAACATGTTTTGGATTTTTAACACCAGCCTTTATTCTAAATACGGATTCGGTTAGTTGAGAACTTCCGCTTTCTTGTATCATTTCACGAAGATAAGTCCATCTTGCTGATGTCATATGATTTGCCATTACATAGCTTAAACCACCAGGATTAAATATCATTTTAGGTATCTGTTATATGCATACACTATGGGTCAGTTGCAGTAACTTATTTTTTAACAAAAACTTATTTACGGTACATAATATGAACTTTTGAAATTCAAATATTGTTAAGAACATCTGTTGTAGTGGATTATTGTAATCCAATTGTTTTTCACAGAAATCACCTGTTTGTGTAAATTGTTATCAATACTATTATGTGTCTATTCTCAAGAAGGATGGCTTGAGGTTTTGGGCATTTCCTGACAATCATATTTAGAATCAGTTTAATTACTCTCAAGTGGTAATACTGAGTGACACCTATTGCTAGCTTTGTTTATGAATATGCCAGGACACAAGCTGTGGAAACGAGTTATGTGGCTTATTAAAGGATATTTTACATTTGGTCTTGATTGGGTAATAATATTGTATGTTAACTGGATTTGAATTGGTTCTTTAAGGAACACAAATTGATTGGTTATATGTTAACTTATAGGAGTTATTCGTGAGCTGGACTCGTGTGTTCGTACGTGAGTGCGTGCGTGCGTGTATTTGTGTACATGTATGTATGTGTGTGTACATGTGTGTACGTTTGTATACATGTGTGTACTTGTCTGTATGTCTGTGTTTTTACGTGTTGTAAGTGAGTGTGTGCGGGCGTGCATGCGTGCGCGCGTGCGTGCGTGCATGCGTGCGTGTACATGGATGTACGTACGTGAGTGTACTTGCGCGCTCGCGTGTGTGTGTGTGTGTGTGTGTGTGTGTATGTGAATGTGTACGCGTGTGCGTGTACGTGTGTATGTGTGTACGTTTACATGTGTGCACGTCTGAGTACATGTGTGTACATGTGTGTACTTGTCTGTACGTGTTTGTTTACGTGTTGTGTGTGCTTGCGTTCGTTTGTATACATGTATCTACGTATGTGCGTGTACCTGTATGTGTGTGTGTTTGTGTGTGCATACTTGCTTGCGTGAGTGAGTGCGTGCGTGCGTGAGTTAGTGCGGGCGTGCGTGCGTGCGTGCGTGTTAGCGTGTGTGTGTGCGTGTGTGTGTGTGTGTACGTGAGTGTGTGTGTGTGTACGTGTGTATGTGCGTGTACTAGTACATGTGTGTGTACATGCGTGTACTTGTACTTACGTGTGTGTGTTTACGTGTTGTGAGTGCATGCGTGCGTGTGTCTACATGTATATACGTACGTGCGTGTAGTTGCATGTGTTTGTGTGTGCGTGTGTGAGTGCGTGCGTGCGTGATTTTCAGGTGTAAACGCGTATGCGTGCGGGCGTGTGTGTGAGTGTGTGTATGTATGTGTTTGTGTGTGTGTGTACGTGTGTACGTATGTGCGTGTACGTGTTTATGTGTGTACGTTTACATGTGTGTACGTGTGTGTACATATGTGTACATGTGTGTGCATGAGTGTACTTGTCTGTACGTGTGTGTTTACGTGTTGTTAGTGCTTGCGTGCGTGTGTGTACATGTATATACGTACTTGCGTGTATTTGCATGTGTGTGTGTGTGTTTGTGTGTACGTGCTTGCGTGCGTGCGTGCTTACGTGCGTGCGTGCGTTTACGTGTGTATGTGCGTGTACTAGTACATGTGTGTGTACATGCGTGTACTTGTACTTACGTGTGTGTGTTTACGTGTTGTGAGTGCATGCGTGCGTGTGTCTACATGTATATACGTACGTGCGTGTAGTTGCATGTGTGTGTGTGTTTGTGTGTGCGTGTGTGAGTGCGTGCGTGCGTGCGGGCGTGTGTGTGTGTGAGTGTGTGTATGTGTGTGTTTGTGTGTGTGTGTGTGTACGTGTGTACGTATGTGCGTGTACGTGTTTATGTGTGTACGTTTACATGTGTGTACGTGTGTGTACATATGTGTACATGTGTGTGCATGAGTGTACTTGTCTGTACGTGTGTGTTTACGTGTTGTGAGTGCTTGCGTGCGTGTGTGTACATGTATATACGTACTTGCATGTATTTGCATGTGTGTGTGTGTGTGTTTGTGTGTACGTGCTTACGTGCGTCCGTGATTACGTGCGTGCGTGCGTTTGTGTGTGTGTGTACGTGTGTGCGTGTACGTGTGTATGTGTGTATGTGTGTATGTGTGTATGTTTACATGTGTGTATGTGTGTGTACATGTGTGTACATGTGTGTACTTGTCTGTACGTGTGTGTTTACGTGTTGTGAGTGCTTGCATGCGTGTGTGTACATGTATATACGTACGTGCGTTTTCTTTCATGTGTATGTTTGTGTTTGTTTGTTCGTGCTTGCTTGCGTGCGTGCGTGCGTGCGTGCGTGCGTGTGTTGTGTACGTGTGTACGTGTGTATACGTGTATAAACGTGTACTGTGTATGTATGTACTTGTGTATGTGTGTGTACCTGTGAATTTGTACATGTGTTTACATGTGTGTACTTGTGTGTACATGTGTGTACATGTATGTACGTGTGTGTACTTGTCTGTACGTGTGTGTTTACTTGTTGTGAGTGCGTGCGTGCGTGTGTGTACATTTATAAACGTACGTGCGTGTACTTGCTTGTGTGTGTGCGTGCTTGCTTGCATTTGTGGGTGTGCGTGCGTGCGTGTGTGTGTGTTCGTGTGTGTGTGCGTGCGTGCGTCCGTGCATGCTTGTATGCGTGCGTACGTACATGCATACATGTGCTTGTGTTTTTGCGCGTGCCTGTGTACGTGTGTGTGTGTGTACGTGTGTGTGCGTGCGTGCGTGCGTGCGTGCGTGCGTGCGTGCGTGCGTGCGTGCGTGCGTGCGTGCGTGCGTGCGTGCGTGCGTGCTTGCGTGCGTGCGTGCGTGCGTGTGTGTGTGTGTGTGTGCGACTAAACTCTTAATACAAGACAAGATTGGTGACAAACATTAATTGCTACCATCATTCAGGATTTTGGTAGATGTCATAATAGGGTCCAAAATTGGTCAGGTCATTGCACAATCAAAGAAGAAAGCACTGTGGTCAATTATATAAGGGTCGTTGCGTTGCAAGAAAATAATTGAATTGAATTGAATTGTATTTTATAGTCGCACCAACAGCTAAGGTCATATGACGACTTTCCAGCTTCCACTGGTGGAGGAAGACCCCAGGTACCCCTCAAGATAATAAGGTCATAATCTCTGTTGATAAGTTTTCTTTTAAGTTGGTTAAATATTGTATGAAATAGATGATGATGGATATTACGAAGTTTGTAAATCACGTCAGCATAGAAGTCAGGCAATAGTAATAATTGTTGCAGAAAGGTTATGCCATTGCTTTTATATTTTAAAAGTAGATCAGTGTTACGATAATATAATTTTGCAAACGTTTTTCGAGGTTAATGGTTAATTGAATTGCTGGAGTAGCAAAGGTTACGAATGTTAAAGTCCTCAACTCGACTGCAAGTTTTAGAAAAACGAATAAGTTTAGTACAATATAGCCTATAAGATATTGCTCTGGGAATAATGAATGATATATAATATACAATATTTAAATCATCTCTTTTGTCGTAGGATTTGCTTATTATGTTTCCATATTCAAATGAGAAAAAGAAGCAACAGTATAGGAAATATTAGCTTTGTTGAGTTAAATTTCTTTAGTATAAATTTTGTCAACCTTAATAGAAAAGAAAGGGTTGTTTATGTTCAATATGTCATCCAGATACCGCGATGTGTGACTAGAAATAAAGTTGTTAGAAGTAAACTTCTTCAATAAGTGTTTCGTAATCGTAAACTATGTAGATCTTCTTCAAAATGTCTATCGCCGCAACATAAATCTACTAGAGAAGTACCAACCTTAAATCATTTCTACGATTAGGAATTATATTACATCCTTTATTTTATGGAGATCGGATTTATAAACTTTGACAGTTAACGGAGACAAACGGGTTTCCTAACCACTTATGCAATACATCAAGAGATGTACAACCCTTTAATATTTCATCACAGTTTCTGCTTAGTTATTGACCACTATCCAGCTAGACTCTATGATTGACCCTTTTCTTGTGCCTTTAGAATAATTGGTCGTACACTGATTGATTTTCGCTTTGGTTGCAACTGATACATCCTGAGTGCTTCTGAATATGTATTTTTTATATATATTTACAACACCTATTTTTGTATCATTTGCTAATTTATTTCTCTGGATGTTGCCTTTGTTAGAAATTACCATATGATGGGATGTACTTTTATTCATATCTGGTCGATTTGAGTGCTAAATGCAGGAAAATAGTGAGGTTGTGTACACATAAAACCGATTTAAGTTAACCAGTAGGACATAGTGTCTACTGACTTTTCCACGTCTTTAAACCCGTCATCTTCACCACTCGTTATGTTTTGTTGATTCGCTAATTTGATTTAATTTGTGGTACAGTGTGGACCTACGGTGTCGTTGAGTTTGGGTGCTGTGGTTTATGTAGAAGAATTTTTCTCATTTTCGATGCCATCTGACATTTACTACTCTTTCCAGATTAATTATGATAGCAAAGGGTAATTGGTAATGCTTGGTGTACCCGAGAACCTGAATTATACCTCCAGAGGAATTTTTTGTCACTGACCGTTCCAAGGTGATACCCCTGTTGTCAACTGTTTTATGTTTGTGATGTCGTTGCATATGTTGTTTCTATATATCCTTGTTTGTTTGGGAAAAGTGCTTTTTAACTGAGTTATTAATTCTAAATTTCCTGCTTCACTTTTGTATTTATTTTTAGAATGATAATTAGCATAAACATAGTAAATTATTTCTTTAAAGCTAATCCGAGATCCTCATAAAATCGTAACCTCTTAGTTTTTAATGTGTTTTTATATAATTGCTCTTTTTATTCCAAATTCAAGTATTTTTTTTTATATATTCTAATGCGAATAAAACACACATTAAAACGAGGTCAAAACGTGTCTAAAACAATGAAATGGCTTAAAAAGATTATGTTTCAATATTGGTTCATTATGGCTCTACCTAAGGGCGTATGGTTCGATCTTTAGGCATAACGAATTAAAACAAATCATTGCTATCGATGTAGCGGAATCATACACAGCCTAAATAAACAAACACTTAACAACAAAAAATTAGTCAAATCGTGTATATTGTAAAGATTTATACTATTTTATTGCTACACTGCTTAGGAGTTTGGGTCTTAGGACAGCATGAACATACGCGAAAACTGAATTGCCCATCACCGACATATATATTTATACCGTAGTAAAACACGACAAAGGGCTTTGTAATGCTGTTGTAAGTAAAGTTTTTATTAGTTACTTGAAAGTCATTGAGCTTGCTATATATGTCTACAATGATATATTATAATGACCGTTAAAGGTTTTTATAGAAATAAGATGTATTGCTTCATTTATTTCACAAGTTTGCTGCTATAAACTGCCAGCGCTGAATATCCACTGGTAAACACGGTTCTAACGAGAGTGTATTGCTCACAGAAAGTTGAATGCAATGGTTTGTAAGTGTATGAACAATATGTCCATCCTGAAATAGAAAAAAGAAGACATAATACCAACTGTGAAATGCATCTATGTACGTTAATTAATCCGCGACATAAGTGCGGGTACCATGAGACTAATCCTGTTTACCGAGTACCAGAAGACTTAATCCGATATAAGACTCATGTACTAAGTTCACCTGAAAAATAAGATGGAAACAGAATACCGAGAAAAGGTGACTAGGCCATCAATCAATCAATCCATCAATCAAAAAATCCTTCAATCAATCCATCAATCAAAAAATCCTTCAATCAACCGACCAACCAACCAATCAATCGATCAATCAAAAGGATTGACAAAATGAAAGCACACATGTAGGTTAAAACTCATTTTCGTTAACAATGTCTAAACCATACTAAGTAGAAAACATGATAAATGCACTACTCTAAATCTATTACACTTCATATTTTGATGAACATTTAAAAAGAGGTCGGTTAACCAAAAACGAAAGGAATATAAAGGAATGTAGCAATTATACAGTTATCATCGACCTACTTACCTAGAACACACTATATTTTGAAGTTTGTTTATTCGCGTGTGTCCATATTTATTAGCTTACCTCTGTAGTTTTCCATTTCTGGTTAGCTGTAGATTTACATAATGAAAACGACAGTCTACGAGAGGCATCTATAGAATTAAGGCAGCCGTCATATGCCCTTATATCTTCCAGAACCGTCAATCGCCATAGCTAAGGTAAAAAATGGAGATTTAGATGCATTGCTTAAGTATTTTTGTTAAACATTTCCAATAATCAAATGCGTACAGGAATAATTTTAATAAACAATGAACAGAACAAAGACAAATAGGCACATTGCTTTCCCCAATAGTATGTACAAAAAAGGAAACAAAAGGTCTGTTGACGCTTTACTGGCTAACATGGCTCTTATGACAACATATAAAGTTAGCTATATCTGTATTATGAAAACAATATAAGAGAAGTATATATTTATTTTCAGCTACAACAACATCAGCAGCAGCAACAACAACAACAGGCAACGGGCGCAATTATCGCTTTCTGACATGTGATACTTAACATGACGCCATCTGTCAATATTTTATCCATTTCAACCAATCAAACCAATACGAAACCTCCGAGAAACAATAACACGTGCAACTACATCATAATATAACATATTGTCAATATATTCCGACATCAACAATAGAGCGGAGATGTCTATATACTGGCGTTATGTTAACTTTATAAGTAGCAGCATTAGCATTAACAACAAACCAAGAAATGTCATAATCATTCGATAACATTAGAATCTACATATTTGCCTGATTTCCAAGCATCCCGTGACAAGGCTTCACTTGCACATCAATATCAACTGCGTTGGCGGCCATACTGTCGACACACAACATTGTGTCGTTTTTACTTTTGATCTGAAATCAAATGTTAACAAGTTACATGATTAAAAATAAATTAGAACATGTAATAATAAAAATCATCATCATCATCATCATCATCATCATCATCATCATCATCATCATCATCATCATCATCATCATCATCATCATCATATTTTTCTTCTTCTTCTTCTTCTTCTTCTTCTTCTTCTTCTTCTTCTTCTTCTTCTTCTTCTTCTTCTTCTTCTTCTCCATATGATTGTGGCCAGATTCCATTACCATCTCCAAGATTATCATAAAACATGCCGACATCCTTGAATAGATAAGTACAGCTAAATGCTAAACGCGCTAAAAGTGAACTCAGCATTAACGTTTAATTAAAAAAGGCAACACTTTTCTATTTTATTTTTGAATGTTGATGTCACGAACTTGGGAAATGTGTTGAAACATGTTTAAAATTAGGGAAGATATATATATTCACCTACATTTTGTCAGTTCAGTTAAGCCTTAAATATAGCCCCGCCCTACCCAACATAATAGCCTCATGAATTATTTTCACTGATTCTGGTGCAAAAAAAAAGAGTAAATAAATAAAAAATCCAAATCCAAATTCATCTTTGACGTTTTCGAAAAGCGCTAAATTAAATAAGCATTTGGCGTTTCATATATCAAATATGTGTTAATAATTAAACAATACTTCGCCAAGGAGATCTCTGTGGTCATCTCGTTTGTCTACTGCCAAGTAAAGTTACATTAATCCTCTCATAGGAGATAGAATCGTATTTTGTCATGAGCCGATTTGCTCGTCGTGAAAACTAGCTTAATTCGATTGTATGTGTACACAACCTCTCTATTATCCCATCTTCATCACCTTAATTGACAAGACAGTGTAATAAAAGTTCATCCCATAACAAAGAAATATCTAACAATGCAGTCAACGTCAGAGAAAATAAACGAACAATACACTTACATGTTGTAAAAAAAACTGAATTACAAACAACATTAACTAGAATTGTGCTGAACAATCACAGCAGTTGCAACGAAAGAGACAACCAATCTTGGGTACAATGTAGGGTACAACCAAAACACCTTAGGAATGAGAGTTCATGCACATACCTCCATATTCAGGGTTTTATAAGGTGTAATCATAGAGTCCCACGAGGTTGTCTAGTGAAAAGTGAAGCACAGTCACTGACTGTAGAGAGATCTCCTGTGCCACAGTCAAGCCACTGTTTCTAATGAACGGATCAGTTGTTTTCATACTCGTCATCAGAGAGAAATAAGCGGAATCGGTTTTACGGAGTCTGTTCATCGTGAGATATAGTATAGAAGTCAGAGATTGTGGACCCTATGATGACGTCTACCTAAATCTTTAAAGGATTGCAGCATCTGATGCTTGTCTTATCGTACACTAAATGGTTTGTTCTCTTGTTGCTCTGGCTTCTGTCAACTCATTGAGTACTTGCTTTGTGGCTTTCTAGTTTTTTTATATTCATATATACATGATCATTTATGTTTTATACTTATATTGCAAATTAATGCTGCATTGTTTGTTAGAGAATATAACCTGGCGGGGATATCTTTAGTTACATTGTCCCGTTTTATTGGGATGGTAATAGGGTAATAGTGAAATTTGGTGCACCATAGAACCTGGTTTAGCACCCCCATCCCACCCCATAACCCGATGTTGATGTCGTGTCTTGCCTGTTAGTCATATTTGACATTGTTATTTGTTTCTATGCGTGATTTTGGTTGACTGTGATCCTTGCATGCTACATTTCCTGTTCGACTTTTATATATACTTTTACTGTGGTCCTTGAATGCTACATTTCCTGTTCTACTTTTACTGTCCTTTAGGCTCTTCAGATACATTCGTTGTGGCTTTTAAAGAATAACACCGATTAAGCCGGTGCCTTGGTGGCGTTAGAGGTATTGCATCTTATACTAACTTAATAAAACCGAGCCTGCTAATGTCCTTTCATAATTGTGTTTGTTGTTTTCAACGTATCTCTTGTTTTTGTATTTTATAAAAGTAGTCAAGTGTTAATTTCAAGTGGGGAAAAATGCGTGTAACTACTTACACGCGGTGTATAAAATGTACATAGGACTTGACTTGCTGGTATTGTGTGTGTACATCATGACCTCGCCATTTTTTTGTGTGTCTTTTGTGGCTTTTTATGTACACAGCCAGATGAAATATCAAAATCGTAAAAAGGGCTGGTAAGGTCAGCGAAGGCTCGGATTAATAAAACACGTGACCGAATGTGGTGGTACATTTCCCCGGGGTACTTTAATCAGGACCCGTTTCTATTACACGTCTACCTACAGTGCCTGCCTAAATTAATGTTGTATAAGCTCGTAGTTCCTAAGATCTAAATATGTGTATTTTCATCACCCAGAAAGTTTATTACAGAAAATCGTGAAAATTGCGGTATTTTTTTACTGAGAAAAAGGTAATATCCCACTGAATACCATTTTATTTCAATATCTATCAAAGCACACCGCTCCAACCCACTTTAATGTCAATGTTTTCCTCGATACCCAATTCTTTCGAAAAAGTCATGTTTCATTTCACTACGCGACTCGATATGAAGTTATATAAATCTAAAACAATAACACGGTGCCGAGTAGAAACAATGAGGGCAGAACAAATGTTTGACATGCATTTTGACAGATTAATCTGGTGACGTTCAGTTTTCATTGGCCAACAGTTACACGCTGGCAATCTCGGACTAATCGGAACTGATCATGCAGGCTCTCAAAAGGCCACGTTTGATCAAGGTCTTGATGGGCTTTAAATTGATCATGTCCGGGCCTTCGCCGCAAAGTAGAGTTTCTCTAACCTGTTGTGCAAGGCGTAGTATATCAGCGTGTGTTGCAGATATCCTTTTTGTTGGGAAGTGAATGCATAAGTTTTGATTTCTGTGTCTCTCATCATAGCTAGGCGCCCTGCCGTAGTTCGTCCGATGGTTGTCTGTCTTTGGTTGTTCGCCAATATTTCTCGCTATATATAATTCTGCTTTGTGAACGAGAATATCTGAGATCCCAAATTTCGAAAGTTGCGTTGTGAGTTCCAATTATCTCCCTTTAATATATACCATTTACTGAATTCACAGTAGTGATCCGGCACCTTTCGTTGTCACTGTCTGAATATAGAATGTTTGTGGTCGAATCCTTAAATATGATCCCACTCATATAAGCAATAATTGTATGTATGTATGCGTGTATATGTTAATTGTGCCTCCAGATGAGTGTGTTATGATGTAATGATACAGTATATCAGCGTGTGTTGCAGCTATCTTTTTTTAGGAAGTGAATGCATACGTTTGATTTCTGTGTCTCTCATCATAGCTAGGCGCCCTGCCGTAGTTCGTCCGATGGTTGTCTGTCCTTGGTTGTTCGCAAATATTTCTCCCTATCTATACCTCCTCGTCAGTAGGTTTAGAAACGGTGTTTAAGTTTAGTTTAATAATATTTTATTGCAGGTATGTTACAATACATCAATTCAACATCACAATATTCGTAGAAACATATGCAAATGGATTGAACTACAAGTTATTACAACATTTGTTACAGTTCTCTCCATTGTGGCTAAAAAAGTGTACGTGATTATCGGTTTGAAATTGTAACAATACATTTAAATATAAATTTGATAAGGAAAATCGAAGATAAAAAAGAAACAAATAAAAAAAATTAAACTCTGCCGTGCCATTCTACCCCCACGCAATCTCCACCGAAATAACACCACAATATCCCCGTTTAGGTTGATAGAAAGATATAGACAAAATACAACGTTATATTGATACAAAGTTAAGGATTTTGGAATCGTTTAGAGTTTTTAATATAGTTTTGAACTTGAGTAAATAGAATATGAATTTCTTCGTCCGTTAGTTGGTCGATGCCGTATAAAAGTTTGTGTGTACTTAAAGGATGAAATATACGAGTGTCTAAAAATAATTGCCGTCTTTCATTTCTGAAAATTACACATACAAACAAATAATGCTGCTTCATCTTCAAAACCATCACCACATATACAATTGGGATTATCCCTCAAATGATTAACATAAAGATCAGCGTTTGAATTGCTGCAATTGTTCCGCAAACGCGCATGTAGAACTGAAAGGTATATATCACCCAATATGTAGTATTGGGGTACTATAGGTGATTTAAAGTAGTTTTAAAACTCGAAAGGGATGGTGCTTCGCGAATATTAATATCAAGTTCGTTCCAAAGTTTTAGAGATGACGGTAAGATGATCTCGAAAACAGTTCTGTTCTTCTAGGTAAAGTAACGAAGTTGGAACTGTTTCTCAAGTTGTAAGGATTCGATTCCGAAATAGTTGCAGGGAATATTTCATTCAAGTTACTCGGTAAATCTCCATTTTAAAACTTAAAGGTCAATATCAACTTTTGGATGTGTCTTATATCGGACAGAGAGACCCAACCAATTTCAGTTAACAATTTTTGTATAGAGACAGAACGAGTCAGGCCAGTAACTATTCGCGCGGCTTCATATTGTATTTTTTCTAAGTTATCTTTTTCATAATTTGTACAACTATCACATACTATAGCCGCGTATTCTAAAATAGGCCGAAGGTAAGATTTGTATATTTGATTAAGCGTTTGACGTTTCAATTTAAATTTCATTAATTTCATTGAACCTAATACCTTAGACGCAGATATTACAATATTTGAAATATGTTGATGCCAGCACCCATCATGACTAAGGGTTACTCCTAGATGTCTATGATGGTCAACAAAGTTAAGTTGAGTATTTTCAATTATCAAAGACGGACGGTTTCTGTTTGCAAGTGAAAAGAAGATGACTTCAGTTTTAGATGGATTAAATTTTACTAGACATTGCTTTGACCAATTTGATATTTTACACTAGTCCTCATTAATTGTAGAAACGGAGTCCATCAGTCGCGTACGATTTGCCTGTCGATGGCAGGATGAGGACTTTAATAAACTCGTGTAACAAGCAAACACTCCTTACAAAGATATTGACAGAGATATTTCATATTTCATCATTTCAGCCTTACATTGCGTATCTGTCATGTATTCGGATACTCTATTCTATTACCTGTATCATATATTGTACCTCTGCTTTTTGCAGTTTGAAACATGTGTAACATTGTGAGACATTTACACTATAAACACAGCCTCTATGACTATAAGAGCCTTTCATGAGTATCCGGGGAAGATCGGGAATTCCAACACGAGGTATAATTGCTTTTATCTGAACCGAGGCTCTGCAAAAACAATTATACCTCGTGTTGGAATTCCCGATCTGAACCGGATACCCACGATTGATTCTTTTTCTTGCATATCGTTGGCATTCTGTGCGTTGATGTCGCCAATTGCTAAAGTTGTTTAATGTTTATGTACACAATGGCGTTACGCAACTGTCATTGTTGATATCAGCGCGCGACTTTCATCTTTCTCCAGCTTTCCATCACCCATGTGAAATACGGATAACCATTCCGGTATGCAAGAAAATGTCATATTGGGCCGATGCAGATGTGTTAACATCGTTCAAGAAACTTTGAACGGGATTATTGCACCAGAACAGAAGGTTTTCTGTTTGTCAGTAGATATATGCGTATACATATTATAACAATGATCAACTTGTGATGCTGTGTGCTGTAGATTCATGATTAGAAGAATTCGAAAAATTGCACTTGCGAGTACAACATTTAGGTCACGGAAAATCACAATTTGAACATATCAGATTATATTTACTGCGCATGTTAGGAAACTTATAACCAAACACAAATAAACTTATGTGCACGTTTAAATCATTTTCTTCATCTAACATCGTCCGTTCTTGCAAGACATTGGCACCACCACCCACCCCACCCCCACCCCTGCTCTCCCAAAAACATGCATTTTGAAACACTAAACATGATTATTATAACCCAATAAATACTTGAATTATAGTCGATATATTGTGAGTCGGTTAATAGCTGGTAAATGTACAAGATGATCATTCAGAATAACCAGTTTACACCAATTCAAAATAATTGGTAGCTACTAAAGTGCTGACCGCTTAACCTAGATGAAAGGCACTTATGAAAGTTCAGGCATTAGGATGAACAGTTAGGGTGATAGGGTCGCCTTGTACTCTAACGAACAGTGGGATGGCTGTGTAAGCATCGTTTTCGTCAACCTAATTAATTATATATTTAGCAACAGCATGACCAGCGGAACTTATAGCCTAATGGGAGTATTTTGATGAAGCAATGAGATGACCGGGGAAACACACGGCAACCACGAGTAAGGGGGTCACCTTGTTTCTGAACAATTGGAGGATTTTTATATATATATTATATAAGTACCCTGTATCCAATAGTTTGGAAAGTAAATTAAATAATTGTTTTTACTCCAAAATGCTGAGATTTGTACTTTTAAGCCAGTTTTTGGCGACCCAGAAGCAGTTTTTGGATATCAGAGTCCATTTTAGAGCACACGTGTCAGTCGGAAAGAGGGACATATCTCCGCTATATAAGAAACGAGATTGCCTTCATTGGACAGATTCATTTTGATAGCCTAACTCGCATACCATTTGAACCTTAGGACTGCTTGCACTTTGAAGATAGTAAATTTATTGAAAGTTGAACATTTTACTCTGGTTTCTTAGTTTGTATATTGTGAACGTAAATCAGATAGTAGTTTAATAAAATATATACTAAAGACTATTATTGGGTTAAATATATGAGTCACTATAGTACATACTTTGTTAATGTTTTAGAGAAAAAACATTAATAATTTGAATACAGTTAACTCACCTCTCCAATGAACACGCGTCTAGGTGGAATTTCAACACTGGGGTAAACGTTGTCCACGTACCATTGAAACGAATGACACTTCAATCTCTCACGTAGATTCTTTCTCTCGGAAACGTCACCGTAATCGCCCTTGTGGTTTGGTAATAGAGTGATAACACGATTGACAGGTTTGATAGGATATCATGTCGAGGCAGATATACCGATATCATTCAATTGTAAGACACCAACTTGTTATCGATCTAGTATAAGATATCATACCGAGATTGATTTACCGTTAACATTGGGTTTAAGATATCAAATCGAGGCGGATCCGCTTTTCCAATCGATTGCAAGGTATCATATTGTTATCTATTATGGGGATTATCCGTAACAAAAATGACATTTGTCCCGTTATGTTATTCGTTACAATAGTTAAACTCTACACAACTATAGGTTATTCATTTAAATAAGTATACTCTACACAACTGTGTAATATCCGCACAACTATCTGGTATCAGTAAAAATAGTTATATACTGCATAGCTTTTGTTTTCCGTGGCAAAAACTACACTCTGCAAAGCTATTTGTTATCTGTAGTACGATTTATACCATGAGCAGCTATATGTTTGCTACTTTTATTATTTTGCAAATTGCATCATCGATTTCTAAACCATTTTACCATACTCGCCGCCCATAGTTTATATACCCTAATTCAATACGTGTTCATTACGTGTATTAGGGCTGGTCGTCCCGGTGTCATGTGACTGGTTTGTGTATCATGTCATGTGTCTATGGCGAGGTATTCTAGTGTGGGAGCACTATAAAGTTGAGCATTGAGCTCGCTGGTACAAGTAAACACCGTCTTGATATGACTAAAAGACTGTTTTTAAAAGCGACGTACATATAACATACGTACGTCTCTGCTAATTCGACTGCATTAATGCCAATATTTACCAACTTATATCCAATGTGCTCGTAAAAGAAGTGTTTGTACTCGTCCAGCCATACTTCTGCCAAACGAATGGCATTCTTACGTAGAGTTTTTTGCGGGTCGCCCAAAAAATTCCAAGGAACGCTCGGCCTAAACACGTGCGCCACGTGTGAACATGGGTGTATCTCTACGGAGCCGCCACACATCCAAATCTAGCATAAACATGAACATTTGTTAAAGCTACGTTACGGAGAATACTTTCTTAATTAGTGTATGACTGTGGTATGACTGTGGCAAGTTCAGTAATCAAGTGGATAAGCTAATGTCTGTAAATGTGACAGAACGAGGACTAATAACTGAATCTATATCAAAGTATGAAATCTTAACTAGGCCAATACAAGATCATCTGGACCAATACTAGGTCAACTATGGGTATGTGGGTTGAGGGTCATTACGGATATTTCTGGAGAATTAAAATGATGCATACTAAAATCTTCATGATTAAAATGAAGTTTGCCATTCATAAAGTTATAAAGCTTATTTCTGCAACCGTTTAAGATTGCTTGGAATGCTAACATTGCCGCAAAATCAAATCGATGCATTTTATTTGGTTGTGGCATCTCCTTGCGTGAAAGGGTACCACTCTAAACTGTATAACTTTATAACATAACAGATCAAAGAGTAATAAATACTGAAAAGCAAGCCTGGCAAAACAATTTTCGAAATAATATCATTAAATAATATACATTGTACTTACGGTCGCTAAACATTTGCGACAACTAACATTCCGTTGCAACATTCAGCAGTCAAAACATTTCAGAATTATGTTAGTATGATTTTGTCCATGTTAAATTCCTCATTTATTTATTTAATGTTGTAAAAGTGGGTCTTACACGCAATGATAGCTCGATATTATTGTATCCCCAGACGTCCATTCCTTCATCGTATGTTCCAATATTGAAGAAAAAATCTTTGTTCATGGCAAATAAACCACCCCCGAAGGCTGGCGATCTGCAGGATATGGCAGCAAGTCATTTTTATAGAGTTACATTTAAATAAATTTAATAATATCTAATGATACATTCCCTACCATTGCTTAAATATCATTTAATTTTATTTCTGTGTTGTCATTTTATTTTAAAATGTATCAAGTAAACGCTTGTAAAAGTCTAGATGCATACTGTACATAAAGTAAAGTATACGGTTTGATAAATTGATTAATTGATTTGGTCGTACGACAGTTTTAGCGCTATCAACAAAAACACAACAATATTTGCCGTTGAAACGTATGTCTTCATCACCTAGTAATTTACAAAGTATTGATAACACAACATATATCTTAATACAAGTATTACCTTAGAGGCTCAGCTTCTGACTTTCTAAGCTGTAATTCTTCTTTCGGTAAAATCATCCAGTCAAATACTGGATCTCTCAACTGGAAGTTGCCAACAGCGTGCTGATCGGGATACATTATGGCGAATGTGTTATGCTCGATGATGTCAATTATTGGCTGTACTACAACACTTTCGTCGGTAGCCACTCTATCTAGAAGGGGCTCTAACCAACCTTTTAATATATTTGAAATGGAATGCGATTTATTTTGATGATATCCATTGGCTCTACAACAATGCTTTCGCTGGTAGAGATTTTTTCAGGAAGGTGCTCTAACCAAACTTTTAATATATTTGAAATGGACTGCGATTTATTTATTTTAATGATATCCACTGGCGGTACTAAAATGCTTTCGTTGGTAGCGACTTTTCCTATACGGGGCTTTAACCAACCTTTAATTATGGAATGAGATTTATTCATTTTAAACAAATATTGCATTATAGTAAGGAGAAATTTCATTCAAGAACCTTTGGAAAGCAATACAGTTGTGTTCCGTGGTGCCCCTGATGTCGGAGGAAAATGCTGCAGCTTTGTTATTTCTTAATCGAAGGTAATCTTCTCAGGAAGGTATGTAATAAGGCTTGCAAAAGCTCGATACAACATTTATTTTAGAACTTGTTTAGAAAGTTGTTTTGTTCTTATATGCTAGTCAACATATTGGTATGTATTCTAGCATGTTTACTTTAACGATTTCTTCAGCAGTAGTCTTACTATGATGGTAGAGTGAATGTAAAATTTGATAGCGTTTTATAAACATGCTGTTGAATTTTAAGTCATTATGAATTTAAACAGAGTTATGTTGCCTTTTTTAACTAAGAAGTTTTAAATATTCTACATTCATCGTATCTCCAAATCTTTTTAAAAAAATCAAAAGTTTGACCGAATTCAATGAAACTTGATACATGTATTCATTGTCATAAACGAAACCCATGCAGATAAGGTCAATAACATTTTAGAAGAACTATGCCCCATTTTTACTTAGAACTTTAATAACTCAGGATTCCCTATAAAGTATTCAATGCAACTTTACACCTGTATTCACTATCATGAAACGACCTCCTGAAATGCTTTAATTATGTTATTCAATTAAGAATTATACGTCTGTTTCAACTTAGTTTCCCAGTTAATAATCAAGGTCACAAAAGTCGAAAGCTCTGACAGTCCCTTATTAATTTATGGAACAACTAATACTTATAATTTACCTGGAAAACATTCAACGTGCGCATCTAGAAATGTTACTATAGATGACCTCGCAGCAGCCATGCCTATTATTCGAACATTCATCGACCCTTCGCGCTTTTTCGTACGCAAAATACGAACAATTTTGAGGGTCGCCATAAACTTTTCTAATGGTACTTTAAGGTGTTCTGTAATAAAGTATATATCCACGTTATCTAATGAAAATTATTATCTATTAATGTTAATGATGACACACAATAAAACAATGCTTCTTTTAAATAGTACCATGAAACACAACCCTCGACCTGTTTCGGGCTATACATGTCCAACTGCAGGTAAGCTTATGTGATGGAATTTAGTCCGTTGTATTGTCGTTGATTTCGGGGATTATTTAATTCTGATAGAATATCAGATGCGTGTTTCATTCGGTTGACCTCTTTCAAATCTGTGATTTACTTTCTCATTAAATGTTCAAGAAAGCCACCACGGCAACGTAGAACCTCTCTTTGGATATAAATGAAAGTTAGCTAAACAGTTTTAGTGTAAAGTTCCGTTCAAAATGTGTTTCCATCGCCGCATTTAATTTGATATGGCCACCGGTACAATGTATAGTCTAACATTAATGACATATTAAACTCAATCTGAAGATTATCATAACGTAAATGGGGGTCTGGTTTTAACAAAAATAGACAATAGTGTTTACGTGGTAGAGGCCACTTTCTAATGCTTGTACTGTTTCAATACATTTGACCATCAATATCTATGGCATTATAAAACGAGCACATTATAATGGGGGTATATGTTCCATAACTTACATTACCTCTTACGGACAGACTCAATGCAACCGAGTCTGCTACTTTTCTCTATTGTTGGTGTTTGTTGCTTCTAACGAATCTCCTTTTCAGTATTAATTTACATTCCCACTAGCGTTTGTTTATTGCTTATCAACTCGTGCAACCACATCGTTTTAGGACTTTCTGTTTTCATCATCCAAATTGTATAGCTTTAATTTTGAAACTCGCTCATAAAATAAATATCGTTCCAGTGTTTTTTCGACATCTTAGTTTATCACATTACATGTGGTGTGGAGTGTAATAACACCATTCAATATTTTCGATATTCCACTAGTGGTATAACATAACGTTAATGACGTCATGGACGTCACGTTAAAGTACGTTTTCTCACGCAATGTGACATTATTAGTTATGCAATAAATACAATCTAACATTCGTTCTCATTCATTATTGAATGTATTAAACTCGCGAGCAAAAATGATATAATGCTCGGCAAGAGCCACGCATTATATCATTTTACCAACTCGTTTAATAAATTCAATAATGAATGAGTACTCACGTAAGATCCTCTGTTTATTGCACCTGGCACAAATTCCTAGGAATTGTATTGGATTAGAGTGGTCACATGGAGACCCTCTATTATTCTACAGTGGGTCAGTAGATTTTCATAGAGGTGTCACTAAAAGAATATGGACTACAATTCCGATTCAAAGTTTAAATCATTTTCAAATAGTTATTTAAGGCATTAGTAACAAACATAATAATTAATTAATAATGTTTCGATCGTGACGTCAACGTTCTTACATCGTGGGAATTTTAACAATGAAATCGACATTGTTTACGTCACGTGACATACTTTCTTTGACATGAACAGAAAATTGCACCTATCACGAACGAGTATACATTACACACCCAACTTGATATGACTTTACTACACGTCAATATAGGCGTATATGGGCGAATATTGACGTTTCCTCCTGTTACATTGAAAGTAAACGGAGCTTGTAAATGCGTATGCAATAATATTAACTTACCCATGTCTGAAAAATCATCAACCAGAATAATTTCCTGCAAGAGGTGAGGTGGCGAATGAGCTATGACGCTATGGACGGTACGGAGTAGAACAGTCCAAGCCTCGTTGGTGAAACATATTACAACGCTAGTCTGCGGCAGGTCTGGACGGAATTCGCGAGGGCAACTATAAATAAGATATGGGTCTTATGCTTCTTCATAAAAACAATTCGGGACGAACATCCTGGTAGTTTCAAAATAGATAGTATTTACACTTAAGCTTCGACAACACTGCAAATTAAATCAAATAAACTTTACCCGATTAAAGGCTCTGGGTATTGTTTAACCACTTATAGGATATGTTGTCTGCTTTTTAATTTAGTCTTTTGACTGTTACTTGTGATATGCAGGCTTCATAACCGCTGCTCCCAACTAAATTCCATTATGTTTATTTCGCTCTTCGGGGCATTTTATTTTATTAGATACTGGGACCATACGCCGTACGACATATGGAAGAAAGTACTCCATGTCCACCGCCATATGCATGCCATCTTCGGGATGGTTAAAATTGTGTTCTATTGATTTTATTAATATTGAGTTCTGCTCAACCCGGGGCTAGAGGGCGTGAGCGGTAGCTAGCATAATTTCACTACCGCTCATGAACAGTCTCAATCAAACCGAGACTGCAATATTTCGTATGTGTCGTTTTCGGCCGTTTCCAAAGGTCCATTATTATACTCATTTTTAAACTTCTACGTTCCCAGCCAAATGTATGACAGAACCGATAAGCGATATATTATATACAAAATGACGTTTTATATAAATTAACTGGCTTTAATTGACGTCATCCGGTCAGTATCCGGTCCGAAAGCTGCTGTGTAAAATATACGACGTCAAATTTAAATAAAACATAAAACGTATTGTTTAAATTTGTTAACCAGATTCGTTATAATATAACAAATAATGCATGGTGCTTCGATCCATATGCAAGTTTATGAACTGGGCAGTCAGCCCTAGAATGTTATATGGATCTCAGCTTCGCTTCGGTCCATATATAACATTCTAGGTCTGACTGTTCCATAACCTTGCATATGGACCTGAGCACCATACCTTATTTGTGAAATATGTTCATAGAAAAAATATATAAATGGTTATTAAACAGACACGTCTGCTCACTAAGGTAGATTGTACAGGCGACATAATCCTTCTGGAGCTTTCAGCTTATATGCTAAATGAAAGAACATCAGGGAGAATTTGCACCGCCATAAGTATCGCCGTAAACATGCATGCATTAGTCTCGGTTTTCATAGACCGTATCGGGCTTATGTCTTACTTGCAGATATCAATCTAGGCAGATTAGGCCCAATTATAATTGGTCATGTCCTCCTGTAGGCCATTTTGAATAACACGATTTTCCCAGGGATTTCATGTTTATTATTCAAGCATTTGTAATTCTCTAGTGTTCATCTATTGTTAAGAATGGGGGCCAAAGGGATTTTACCAGGTGAACGAAAAATATAAATTAACATACGATACATGGTCATAACTATGTAACCTACGAGACGATTATTTTCATTCTCGAACTCATAAAAAGCGCATAGGGACCATTTAATACATTTCTTTCGTGACAAATATATTTCGTCATAACGTCTTAATATTAGGCGATCGTGGGATAATTTCCTCGAAATTTGCTTTTATATGTGGATATGACAATAACACTATATCGGCATAACGCTATATAACATCTCATATTATTTTATGTATGACGTATTGCAGGTAATATATACCGACAAAATAAAATTATAGGTAAAAATAAAGCAGTTCATATTAATTTTTTCTCGTCAACTTTATTTAAAAATGCCCACATATCTAGTTATTTCGTTATATTTTACCGTCATTTTGTTCACCGTTGTCGGGAACGTGACATAACAGAAAATGGCAGACTCCCCGCGGTCAATTCGGGTTTGGTGTTTCCAAAGAAGAATTAAAAAAGCCGTTATTGCCTCCAATTATGAAGAATTGGTTGAGAAATATAAACCATTCCCTTGAAAATTCATAGGTACATTGCCCATGGTGAAAAGAGGAATCCTATTTCTTTTGCAGTCAGTAGTTCAAAAGATCAGGTTTCCATTACCATATTTGGAAATACATATTCCGTGTCATTACTTCAAAAGCGTAACACCCACATTGACAAGCAAAATAAATGTTTTACTTGAAAATTGCATAAAACATAATAAACAGGTGAAAGTGATACAACTGTTTAAACTCACAAAAACAAATAATGCAGAGACACATCATATCATCACGTGTAATCTGTTTGTTAGGTGTAATAACAATCCATGAACAGTGTTGAAGTGAAAGCCACATGAAGTTTATTATGGAGTGAAAAACTCTAATTCAAATTAAGGGTCATGATTCTGTAAAAATTAGGCATCAACACTTTGTGATGTAGAAGGACATAAGGTATTCAGTTGTTACGTGTACATGAAGTTTGGGAACAATCAATTGCAAAATGTTTTAGAAAAATGTGTTAACAAGGTCATTATACAATATTAGAGTGGAAAATTCTAAGTCAAACGAAGGGCCATACTGTTTTAATAAATTAGGCAATCAATGATGGATGAATTTAGAGGGACATAAGGTAATCAGTTGTTATGTGTACATTGGGAACAATCAATTTGAAAATGTTTCAGAAAAACATGTTTTAACAGGTCATTATACAATATTAAAGTGGAAAATTCTAAGTCAAACAGAGGACCATTATTCTCAAATAAATTAGGCAATCAATGATGGACGATGTAGAGCGACATCAGTTCAGTAGTTGTTATGTGTGTGATCGATTTGTTATGGAAGCTTTAATGTACCCCTCAGATGATGTTATGTTTATGACCATAAATAGAACGACATATCACGATATATAATCCTATGTTGACATATTCTATGTTGATATACTACACTATTTCGAGACAAGACGACATAATAAAAAGCGGCATAAGTTGAATATATTGTTTGCACAACATCCACACAGCGACTTGATGATATAAAATGTCGCATGACGACTTAAATTATGTTGAGATCACATTAAGTTGACTGAAATATTACGTCACACATTCTTATCTGGACAAGATACATATGCCAACATACTCACTTCTGTAGCAACAAAAGATGCAAGCACAGCCATAGTTGGATTCACGGCCCATCTACAAGCATGTAGAATATTAAACAAGAGGACCAAAATGGCACTGAATAGCTTACCTGATTATCTTCGCAAAGATGAAAACTTTTAAAAAAAGCTTATAATTCATAACAGAATGAGATCACGCAGTCGATGTACCAAATTACTGCACCCGCGTTAAGGTGTATATGGTGGGGATCTCAATTTTTTCCACGTTATGACACAGGTACTATGTCCCAAGGGGTCTGTTCTATTTCAGAAGGGGTGGGGATGAACCCCGGGGCCAATGCTGGTGGGATGGTTGTATCCGTCATATGCATATGTTATGCTCAAAATGAGAAGATGGTCAATTCAAAATTGATCTGCGCAAAGTAAGAATTTTTAAAACGCGCGACATTATCGGAATTCTCAAAATGCGCGGTTCAATTTCGGAATCGTCCGTGCGCACAGTAGGAATTAGCACACATTAGGGATATTTTGGTTCTAGTGGTTAATTGTAATACTGACGGCAAAGGCCTTAGTTAATAATGCTGGAAGAACTTGTGGCTCAAACATTTTGCATGTATGTAAAATAAGAGCAATAACGTATGTTTAAATTGCAAGTATACGCGTGATGCAACGTGTGTTTATCTCCTCATTGTCTATAACATGTATATTAATATCCACTATTTATTAAGTATCATTCAAATATTCAAATGTCATTAATATTAATAGAAATGCCATAAACTGGTAATTTGTTCTCAAACGGTCTGTGTAAATGATTGTTTTTAGTACATTTGGCAGATGACACTTGTTCTGGACAGTAAGACAATTTGACATTTAATATATGTCTATACCTTATCAGTATAATGCTTTAATAAATATGATTAAAACATGCAAATGCAATTAGTAGTAGTATTTGTAGCTTTAACACCTGACGCATTTATTGAGCAATTGGCGTGTTTGTTATTTGACAGATGTTCAATATTTGACTTCTTTTGTATATGCCAGTATATACGAATGTATATGGCAACAAACAAGAGTCATATAGGAAGGTATATGGCAACAAACAAGGGTCCCATGTTTATATAAAGACATCATAGGAAAACCTCTAAACTATTCTGAAAGGAAAAAGAAACGCAGGGTGCGTATTTCCGCTATATATTGTATGTTTAATATGCTACTGATAATCGAATGGTACAGGGCGACATTAGGCCTGTCCTTTTAGAAAGAAGGTTTAAACAGCACTGAACACACCAATGGTTACCCCTTTAAAGTTTCATTATCGTCAGAATGCGCATTTGGCTCAAGCAGGTGAGCAAACGTAGGCTTTAAATGTTGCAATCACTTAACATTAAATACAGTACTGAACTGGCTCAATTTTTCAAAGAGGAACTTCAGCATTTATGAATTTCTTGTTACAACGTGTACTGTGATTAAAACGTCTACAACATCACAGTTGTGTCCTTTCTCTAACTAACTGCACCTTTTTTTTTTACAAGTCATCTTGGGATTTCCTTGGAATATATAAGGAATTAAGTGTGCAGTATATGCAATATATAGCGGAAATACGCACCCTGAGTTTTCTTTTCCTTTCATTATATATATGGAATGCCCAACTTGACCCGTTATTAGAAATATTATTGTCTGTGTCGCGTTTTATTTTTTTATTTTTAGCCGGATTGCGTAGCAAATCCAGGCTTACGGTTTGGCGATTTCCGTCTATCCTCTGTCCGTCCGTCCGCCCGTATGTCCGTCTACGCGTTTTGACGTTTTGGTAAACGTTTTCGGTCAACGTTTTTGTTTTTCCTCATTTCTCAAAAACGAATTGCCAGAAAGCTTTGAAACTTGGCACACACGTTCAGTTAAAATGGTGAATTCGCAATCCGGCGATGCACCACTGTGCTTCACTTGTTTATATTTTCTTAACCATAATGTATCTCCTTATTTCAGTAATATTAATCCGCGCTTTATTGTTTGAGGGCTTCAGCTTGTTTTCTCAATAATTAAGTTCATGTTAATTATTTACCAAACCAAACTATGATTTTATTATGCATTTTATCTTTTATAACAGACGGATGAAACAATTAAGCATATGTAAATAGAAATAAATAGGTTTCAAAACACTATATTCCTTTTCAAATCCCAACACAAATTCGTACTTTGCGCAAAACATTCTCAAATTGCGCCGACACTTGGTGCATATTTTTATCGATTAACCCCTTGAGCAATTCCGGAATAGTCCTGCACAATTCCTGAATCGTCGGGCATTTTAATAATTCTTACTTTGCGCAGAGCAGTTCCGGAATCGTCCATATTCTCACATTGCGTATAACATATATTTGGTTATATGGTGGGAAGCTCAACGGTTTCCAAGTTAAGACCAATGTGCTACATGTCCCTAGTGGGGACGGACCCTTGGCCGATACTGGTTGGATGGATGTATCCATCTGTTTATGTTCAGTAAGTGTATAGCTGTGGTTTCAGAGAAGAAAGTTAACTCTTTTAAGGTTTTTCCCTATACAAGTTTGTGTAAAACATGTGACTTCTGCGGTGGTACCAAAGTTGACCCCATGGTCACGATTTGAACAAACTTGATAGAGAATCATAAGATTATGGTACATTTGAACTCTAGCTGTACCTCTTATACTACATGCAATATATAAGAGCTCTATACCTTGTGTCTCAGAGGAGAAGTTGTTTTCCTTTTGTATCTATATAAGTCTATATAAAACAAGTGATCGCTGGGGCGTGGTCAAATTTAACGTCAGGGTCGCCATTTAAAACTTTGTAGAGGACTAATGGTAAATGCGTAATAATAAGCCTCTAGCTCATGTAGTTTCAAAGAAGAAGATTTGTTTAAGATTTTCCAATACAACATTATGTAAAACCGTGACTCCTGGGCCGAATTTGACCCCAGGGTCATCATTTGAACAAGCTTGGTAGTGAACCATAAGCTGATATTACAGGTTGTATATGAAAGCTTTGTGCCTTGAGTTTTTAGAGAAGAACGTGTTTCAAGGTTTTCCCTATGCCAACAATACATATGACCAAGTATCAAAGACATGAAGTGAGACAATCACATAAAGTTAACTGAGGTTAAGTTACCTAACCAAGGTTAAGTTACCTAACCAAGGTTAAGTTTAGGGAAAATAATGCAAAATATGACCTTGACCTTTGTATTTTTTTGTCGTTCAGTGATGTCCACCAATGCCAACAATACATATGACCAAGTATCAAATAAAGAAAATGAGGCAATCACATGTATACAGTTAACTGAGGTTAAGTTACCTAATCAAGGCTAAGTTACCTAACCAAGGCTAAGGTTTGGGAAAATAACGCAAAATATGACCTAGACCTTGGTAATTTTGGCGTGATAATGTACCCAACAAAGCATTAGACAAAGTTTCATACAAAATAAATCGAGTGACTGCTATGTCTCGCTACCCACTATCGTGGGCGAGACAAAACGGTTATCGTCATTCAATTTATTGCATCTTCCATAAAACAAAGAAATATGTCGACATGTACATGTCAACAACTACATGTGTATATTATCGTGCCGTTTTAATCTATATCGATACGTCTTTTTGTTATTACACCATAATTATCATTGACAAAGAATATTGTTTTCATTATTTAAACACACATAAGTATATTCCAAGTCGTTATCTTAAGATGTCTTAACACTATATATTACGTTAACACGACATATATTATAGAATGATCACATCATCTGTGGGGTAGATTAAAGCTTCCATAATTTGTTGATTTTATTGACAGCGATATGTACTGTTCAGACGTTCCAATCGACCGGATATCTATGGACTCCGTACACAATAACAACGGGATTAAACACCTAGATCTATGTAAGTCCAATTGCATACGGCTTGCAAACGGACGGCTCGGTAATGAATTTAATTCAGGCTGCTATACGTATGCATGTACTAACGGTTCAAGCGTTATAGATTATCTGTTAGTGCGGGAGCATGATTTTAATATAATACACAATATTAAAGTCGAACCATTTAATGAATGGTCGGACCACGCTCCTATTTCATTTGATATTCTAAATAATACACTTCGCGAAAATGATGATGATTTCTATGAACGAATACGAATACGATGGGAGAATGACCTGCGTGATGACTTCAGGCGTGGTCTTATTGCGCAACTACCTGCGCTTAACACTATTACAAATAATACCAATTTTAATAGCAAAAATGAAGTCTATTTGTGTATTGAAAATTTTACAAATGTTATTAAAAGCGTTGCTGAGCCATTATTTTGCAAACATGATATTGTATATAATAAACCACGTGTTAAAGGTGCTTTATGTAATAAAGCCGAATGGTTTGATACTGAATGTATTAACGCTAAACGTACATATGTAAAAGCTATGAATACATATAATATGCATAAAAGCGATGCTAATAGGGTAGAAATGTGTAGTGAAAAAAATATTTATAAAAATATTGTTAAAAAAAAGAAACGTCGTTATGAATGTATAAAAATTAACAATATTGAACGCCTACGTCATTGCAAACCTAGAGAATTCTGGAAGCATTTTTCAGAGAAAAAGAAATCTTCGCAATGTGATATAAGTACGCAGGAGTTTTTTAATTATTTTTCTACTATAAATATGGATCTTCATGATGTTGTCAATGAAGGTGCGGAGACTTTCTGTATAGCATTTGATAGTATTTATCGCAACGGGCTCTGGTATAAACTGTATAATTTAGGTTTAAGGGGTAAACTTCTACGAGTAATTCATGATATGTATTCTAAAGTTAAAGCTCGCGTGAGAGGCTGTAAAACATATTCAGACTATTTTGAGTGCTCGGTTGGCTTAAAACAAGGGGAGGTAATGTCTCCGATATTATTTTCACTATTTCTAGAAGGTATAGAACTATTTTTAATGAATGATGTTAATTCTGGTATAAATCTTGATGATATTTCTTTTATTCTTATGCTATTTGCCGATGACATGGTGATAGTAGGTAAATCACCCAATGACCTCCAAAAAAGTTTAGATCTTCTACATTCTTATTGCAGTAATTGGGGACTACAAGTAAATCCCGATAAAAGTAAAATTGTTGTTTTTAGAAAACGAGGTCCAATCAAAAATGACGAGAAATGGACTTACGATAATATACCAATGGAAACGGTAGACAATTTCAATTATCTTGATACTGTCTTTAATTATACAGTTAATTATAATTTAAACCAAGAAACATTAGCTGGTAAAGGTTTAAAAGCACTAAATACTTTACTTGTTAATATACGTAACTATTCCCTGAAACCTAGTACAATATGTCAGCTATTTGATGCCTTCGTTAGCTCTATATTAAATATGCTTGTGAAATATGGGGATTTAGTAAAAGTAAAGAATTCATCTAAAGTTCCTTAAATCTCTGTTGCATTTAAATCAATCTACTTGTAATGCTGCTATATATGGTGAGTTATGTAGATATCCTATGTATGTTAATAGATATGTCCGTATTGTTAAGTATTGGTGCAAAATTGTTAGATCTGACAATATCATTTTACAACATTTGTACAAGTCATTAACATTCGACTGTTATAGGGGTAAAACTAATTGGGTTTCTCGTGTCAAAACTTTGTTAAATGATACCGGTTTTTCTGATGTATGGAACAACCCAGATGGTGGTAATTTACTTACTTTTCATCTTTTGTTACGTGATACAATGAATAATATTATATACAACAGTCAGTCATGATAAGTATGTGCATAAACATGAAGGCAATGAGCAAAACATGATTTATACGGAAAAGATATACAAACAGATATTGTATGTGAGGTTGTACTAAGTACATTGAAAAAAATAATAGAACAATGCAATGTGTATGTATGTACATATATACATATTGAAATATCATGAAGAACGTTAAAGCATATAGATGGATGTGCAAAAGATGGTGTAGTATTTACTTTAGGTGAGATTTACAGTACATTTTCATGACGATTAACTATGTTTTGTCGAATAATTTTCGCTTGTTATACAAATTTACAAAGTTTTGAGATAACAGAAAAACTAACAGGCTGCATTAGCTCAATAAATTTATAAACGCTTGGTCTAACAAAGTAACGTGATTTAATATATTGTTTTCGAATGTCAGTGTATGCTAGACATATACAAATAAAGTGGTATTCGTCTTCTAGATCACCAGAATTGCAAATTAAACAGTAGCGTTGATCATGGTCGATTCTGTTAACACCATAACGACCTGTTTCAATCCGCAGTTGATGCGAAGACAGTCTTACCTTAGTAAGTGCAATACGAAATTTCTGTGGTATAGGCAATCAATGATGGGTGACTTAGAGGGACATCAGTTCAGGAGTTGTTATGAGTATTATTATGAATCTTGGGAACAATCAATTTGAAAATGTTTCAGGAAAAATGTATTAACAGGTCATTATACAATATTAAAGTGGACAATTCTAAGTCAAACAAAGGACCATAATTCTAAAATGAATTAGGCAATCAATGATGTGTAATGTACAGGGACATAAGGTCATCAGTTGTTATGTGTATATTACGTTTGAGAACAATCAATTCGAAAATGTTAGAAAAAAGTGTTAACGTGTTATTATACAATATTAGAGTGGAAAATTCTAAGTCAAACAAAGGGCCATAATTCTGAAATAAATTAGGAAATCAATGATTGGTAATGTACAAGGACATAAGGTCATCATTTTATGTGTACGTGAAGTTTGGGAACTTCATGTACACATTCGAACTCAATTCGAAAATGTTTGAGAACAAATGTGATAACATGTCATTATACAATATTAGAGTGGGAAAGTTTAAGACAAACGAAGGGCCATAATTCTGTAATAAATTATTTGAGAGAAAATATGTTAACAGGTCATTATACCATATTAAAGTGGACAATTTTAAGTCAAACAGAGGACCATACTTCTGTAATAAATTAGGCAATCAATGATAGGTGATGTAGAGCGACATCAGTTCAGCAGTTGTTATGAGTATATGAAGTTTGGGAACAATCCATTCAAAAGTGTTTGAGATATGCAAGTATTAAAAATGTGTTACGCGACGCGACGCGATGGGACAAAATGTGTGTCTGGTCGTGACGCGAATGGACGAGACGGGATGTTGAGGACAACGTGATTCCTATATATCCTCCACTTAACTTTGTGAAAGCGAAGGTATAAGCCATGGTTCTACCTCCAAGGTCAAGGTCACACATACACTTTGCAGGTTGTTTATAAATTCGTGTCTGGGTTATAACTTCTTCAACTGTAACTTGATTCTAATAATATCATATACAAATGTTCATTACCATGAGACGAGGTGTTGCGATTAAAAGCCAGGTCTCTCCGTTGGAGGTCAATGTCACACATGTACTTTGAAGGTCATTGCTTAAAACTTTATGTCCGGTCTATAACTTGTTTATTTTTTCATTGGATTCCAATAATATTATATACAAGTGTTCACTACCATGGGACAATGTGTCGCCTACGTTCGAGGTTAAGGTGACACATATACTTTGAATTGTCAAACGATGTATATATTCTGTGTCCATCATTGGATTCCAATAATATTATACACACATTTTCACCACAATGAGGCTGTGTCCCGAAAAACTGCAAGGTGCCTTCCATCAAGGTCATGGTCACACTCTAAAGTTTATTGCTATAATTTGGTGTCTGGGCTTTAGATTCTTTATACATCATTGTATTCTAGTAAGATTATATAAATATGTTCACCACCACGAGACAATGTTTCGCGACCAAAGCAAAATGCCTACCCTCAAGGTCAAGGTCAAACTAATGTAAATGTTTTCGCCGTAATTGACTTTCATCTTTAGACTCAAACTGATAGGGGACGTTATACATTGTAGACCAAAAGAACCTTGCACACTGCATACAGACAATACTATCCTTATACAATATATAAAGGCCATAATAACTTGATACACGGTATACAGGTCATAACAACTTTGAACACTGTATACAGACCATAAAAGCATTATACACTGTAAACAGACCACAATAACCTTATACGCTGTATACAGACTAGAAGAACCTTATTACGTTTTACTTTTTATACGTAAACACTAATTCAGATAGAGTCTATGAAGAGAAATCTTCACCATTAGGAAACCGCGGTCGGTCGTTATGCTCCCTCCTTTTCGGTTTCTTAATGGTGAAGATTTCTCTTTATAGCCTCTATCCTATACATAAAGACGTTATAGCCCGGACACAACAATTAAAGCAATGAACTTCATGGGACCTGGCTCTTAGTTGCGACACGACACCTCGTTTCATGGTAGTGAACATTTGTGTATGATAGTATTAGAATCCAATGCCAGATGGAGAAGTTATAACCCGGACACGAAATTATAAACAGCCTTCAAAGTGTATGTGTAACTTTGACCTTGAAGGTAGGACCATGACTTTCATCTCATGGTGAACATTTCAGTATAATAATAATAAATAGTATTAAAATTGTATGATAATTGAAGACGTTATATAGCCTGGACACGAATCCTTCAAAGTACACGGTATACCTAGATAGGTAGTTCGGTAGGTAATAACTAAGTAAATACGTCAAGGCCATCTAAGTATTTCCATAGTTATATGTCATTCACTTCACTTCGGAAGCTATCTTAAATTTCTCGTAATTACGAGAAAAAAAGCTCGTTATTACGAGACTTTTTCTCGTTAATGCAAGGATATTTCTCGTTATTACGAGAATATATTTTTTTCTTCACTTCTATTCTGGTCCCATCCGGCTTTCGTATGAAACATATTTATTATACACATTGGTTTTGCTGACTCGATCCGTAAACAGATGTTTATAGTGTTGGTTGCCTACTAACTGCCATATAATAACTTACAACGTCCATCTATTCGCCTCATTCATTCAATAAACATAGATATATATCTTGTTTGATTTTAAAAAAAGAGCCTAAATAAGAAATGAAATAAACCTAGAAAATAGCCTAAATTAGAAATGAAATAAACCTAGAAAATATGTTTTACGTTTCATAATTTATCTGAAGAAGTATTGAAGTTGTGGTATTTAAGACATGTTACATGCCAGTATACCTCGCTATCCGTACATCTGGTATGTTTCGTTGCACAGATATCATGTTACTGACGTATTCGTTAAACTGGTTGTTCTTGACTCCCTTGTCGTATTTTAGTTTGTCTTCCTGTGTAAGACTTGCCACGTCTACAACGACACCACCGCCACCCTCTCCTGGAATTTACAGACGTAATCGAAACGTATAGAATGCATTGGGAGTTAGTCATACTACCCTTTTACCCTATGATGGAGAAACTTAACGATGTTTTGAAGTCAATTGTTATTGAAAACTAATCCACACATTATTAAAAGCCGCCCCTGAAAAGATAGAGAGATAGAGAGAGAGATAAAGAGATAGAGGAGCTTGGAGCGAGAGGCTATTAATTTACGTGAACAAATTCATTACATCCATTTTAGACAGTACCATTTACAAAGATAAAAAATAAAACTAGTATTTTTAAATGAAAACCTATTTTTAAATAAAGAACTACTAAAAAACATGACCAAACATGCAAACATGCAAATAAAAACAATTCTATGAATTGACCACTAGTGCACAAATGTTCACACATTTATATGGCATGATAGGTATTCTAAGTTTTGAAAATCTAAACTATTTGGTTTACTAAAATTTGCTTTATATTTCTGTATGATACAAAGTCGAATAGGAAGTAAATCCTCAGCCATTTAATGCAGTCTACCAAAACACGAAATGAAAACAATCAATTACAAGGAAAACAAGGAGGTAAAATATGCGACCCCATAAATATAAAAGAGTTGACAACAAGGTTACAACTTTGGAACGGACGCTGAGTGGCAAAAAGGTGGCTGGGTGTTTAAACCAGATTACAGGGTGCACTAAACCTCACTTTTACCCTATTGTCATCCCTCCCATCGGACAGTGAGTAAATAAGGAAATCTCCGCCGGGCTAAAACTTTACACCATGAGAATACTTTTGTAGCATAAAACCAAAATACGGCGAATCAGTCCTCATAAACGAAATATGGTATAGTTTTAAAACATGATGCTTTTAATTACCTTGTGCTTCGGGTCCCATGCGCTCATACACAGCGTGTGGCAGCTCTATTTTCTCGTATTTGGTAGACGTTTTAAATACAACTTCATTGAATAGTTTCAGATACTTACGAATGCTGAAATAGCATAGGAGAGATAACATTGATATGTTGCGAAAAGCCAGTGGGAGTTCATATATCATATTTCACAGTTATTCTTGCGTGTGCTCTGTGTCAAATAAATATATAATACATTTATATAGTTTACATATTTTATAACATGGTGTAAAAGGACAGTAAGAAGTTATAGCAATCATGTATATCGTATACATGTTGATTTTTATTAAAGTTGCTGGTTTAAAATGGTAAGGTTATTGTCTTAAAATTTTGAAGTCATATGCACTAAACCAAATTGAAAACTGTACCTACCTAAGAATATGTCAATAATATTCTCATTGTTTTGTGTATTTTGAGCTTGATTAGAGATACGGTTAAACTTCAAAAGAACGAGAGTAAATCGTCTGCTCTGATTGCATGAATATATTTTAAAACTTTTAAGTCAATGTGTTTTCTTAGAAATATGTTATAACACTTATACAACTCGGTATATAGGATTTTATTAAGTACTTCGAATTAGTGAAGCTTTCGATGTTCCTAATTCTAAATTATGCCAGTTAAAATTATTTTGACATCATATTTTACTATCATTACCACTACAAATGCGTTTGCAAAAGAAATTTTAGAAATATTTAATGTTAACGCTGAATTACAGTTACTTGCATTTCAAACAATATTCAATTTAAAGGGAGGTAATTTAAGATTATCCATATTTCAATTTTTTGTAGACGGAGAATCTGCGATAAATGTGTTTGTTTTTCTATTATTTCATACCAATTTTAAGAATGTTATATCTTTAAGCGATCTTTGACTCATGTTATGTGTTTTATCAGAACATTTTATGTTTTCATATAAAGGGAGGGTAACTCTCAAAAGATGTAACAATTTAAACAAAAAATAAATGTTTTACAAACTATGGGTCAAAACAAAATACTTATCACATATCTATTCTAAAATATATTTAAAATAAGAAAATTAGTTATACAAAAGTGAATAATTAGGAATTTTGTTCAGTTTACATTAGGACCCCACATGATCCTCACATGACACCACATATTGTATTCAAATACATGTTGGCAATTAATTAAGCGTATTTATTCGTTATTTTCGTTTTTAGCATTCTCCCCATGTATGACCGTCAATTCCTTTGAACTGGAACTGATGCGCCTCTCGCTCTCGTTGCCTTGTGTATACGTGATTGAGGTGTGAATTACAACGAATGCGTGCAAAATGTGTTTCTTTAGTGCTGTAAAAAGTCGCACCGACTACAAATCAGTAGTGTTATAATTTACTGGTCCTTTGGGATCATTAAGTCCATTCTGTGCTGCTTTACTGTAGAATATCGCTTAAGTCGGTGCTAGGAGGCGTGAGAGGTGTTGCATCTTATAATTACCTCTCATGCACAGACTCAATAAACCGAGTCTGCTGTTTTTTTTCTCTTGTTTGTGTTTGCTGCTTCCAAGGGTTCACCTTTTCAGTATTTATTGCACTTTACATTACCTCGCTTAAGTCGGTGCTAGGAGGCGTGAGAGGTGTTGCATCTTATAATTACCTCTCATGAACAGACTCAATAAAACCGACTCTGCTACTTTTATCTTTTGTTTGTGTTTGTTGCTTCCAAGGGATCCACTTTTCAGTATTTATTTATGAATACAATCTCTGAAACTAAACCTTTCTTAAAATTGTGTGTGTGTTGTGCTTTACAAAATATTTACTCATTACATGTGAAACCAAAGAAGGGTGTGTCATCAATTCACTATATTCATAAACATATGGAAAGGTACATTCCTTATTACGTGTATGCATGTTAGTGTTGCGGTCTACCATATTTGGTAATATAGTACTTACTGTTCATCTGGTTTAGCCATTGTTTTCTCTACCTGTTCAGCCTTCGTCAAGGTATCGTTTGTTTTGTCTGATTCCATCTCTTCCAGTTTTGCATCTTGCGGTGCAATATGAAATTCGTTAAGCTCACTTGGTAATATGTCCTCTTTGCCAGCCACAACATCTCGACGACTTGTATTAACTGTGTGTAATGTGTTGATGTTGTCCTTTAATACAAAAACAGATTGTTAACTACAAGCTGTCATTAAAGGAATTACATGAGTTATCCGACACGCACATGCCGAATCAACATTTTCTTGATATATACACATAGTGTCTGTATTTAATATTTTATTTAGTTCCTTTTTTATAAGACTGTACACATATTGAACATGAGTATATATGGGGCAATTCGAAATAAATGACAGAAATGGTAACTGTTCGATACAACTACCTAGAAGAAAGCAATCATATGCGACATACAATACGATCACAAAAGACACTAATATAAAGGCATAACATACAAACAAGCAGAACAAAGTATTTGATATAATCACACTAACATACGATCTTACACCATAGCTCTAATGGGTTTCCTTTGTTCCTGCTTATGATATAATTTTAATAAACCTGAAGGCCTAAGCCTAAACCGTGCAATAACTGCAGGTATATTTCAGCCGTGCTATAAATGGCAGATTTGGCAGTTATACCATGGTGTACCCAATGACCTTTTGTAGTCGGATAAATGGCTAAGATACAAAACATTTATAGCATATTTTTCTCGCATATACGATTTATACTGCACTCTCGGGCCTACGGCACGCGAGAAGCATTATAAATCGCATATACTCGAACCATAATGCTATAAATATTACAAATAGAACACGGAATGTAATACAATCATCACATAAAGAAAGACATATTATACACTCCAGCTGAACAAAGCATAACATATAATGCAATCGCATCAAAACAACCATACAAGAAGAAACTGATGCAAAGCATCAGGGCGGCGCAGAATGTTTTCAAAAGGAGGAAACAAACATGTGAATTTATTTGTAAAATATTTTAAAAGGTATAAAAAGTTATATGGCAACATTAAGCAATAGTAGCCTGAGAACAAAGGCACACACACTTAAGATATCAAAACATATAACATAAGTGTTTGCATTAATTTGCTGATACTATATATTTCTAGAATTTTATGAATTTTTTTAGAATATTGAGGTAGTTTGAATTCATCAAAAAAGAAGCTGATATGATCAGTGAAATGTGACAAATTTCTGGGGTAGGAGGACAAGTGGTTTGTAGTGATAAGATATCATACAGTTTGTTTGACACTAATTTTTGTCATAGGTGTGTGCCACGTAGGGCTGATCATGAGATTTTCCTGAGTGGAAACCAGTATTGCATGGACTGCGGCAGGTAATAGCATGCTCATTCAAAGTTTCAAAGCTGTATCTGTTATAGTTACTGAAAGACGTGCACCTTAACATAAAACTTAACTAACTACGCAGACGCCGATCAAGGGATGACAAGTCGTATTTTTTTCCAAAACATACTGGCTAAAAAGTGGACCTTAACGGAAATCTTAACCAATATACTAAGTTCAAAAAAGGGCATAACTTTTGCAGAAAGCAGCACAGAGTTATGAAACCTGATATGCTGGGTCATGTTATGATGTAGAACAACTGTATAAAGTTTCAAAGTTGTAGCTGTTATATGGACCTATGACACAGCGCCAATTTCAATACAGCAATTTCAATACAACAGCACGATCTTATGGCCAGTCTTTTACACCCAACATTTTGGCCAGTCTTTTACCCCAACATTTTAACAACAACAACAACAACAACAAAAAACAACTCCTCCATATGCAGCATCAAAAACCAATCACATAATATGCCTATAGTATAGGCAGCGCGCTTCTGGCGCGCCACCAATAATACGATCAACCAGAACGAAGAGTATAAATCAATCATATATCACAGGGTATATACTACACTCCAACTGAACAAAACAAATACTCGGTACGCAATAGCATCGTAGGTCCGCACTGTACTACAAACAAGGAGCAATATTTAATTAATTATACACTGAAACGAGAGGGCCAAGATGGCCCTAAATCGATCAACTGAGTACTGGCCCATTATCGAACTTCTTCGAAACCTTTGGTCATATACAATCTGTGCAAGTTTGGTTAAGAGTGTTCAAGAAATTTGGCCTCTGTTGTGTTAATAACATTGAAATAAAGAAAACAAATACAAAATGAAGGTGCTAAAGTGTAACACCTGGGGCAGGGTCAAATGTGACCCCAGGGCTACATGAAATATATGAGAGCTGTGTGCATTGTGGATTTAGAGAAGATTTTTTAAGTTTTTTCCTGTACAAGTCTATGTACAACATGTGACCCCAGGGTCACCATTTGAACAAACGTGGTAGAGGACCATAATGGTATAGTAAATGCAAAATATTAAACCTCTGGCTCTTGTAGTTTCAGAGAAGATGATTTTTTAATGTTTTCTTATGTTAAACTGTGACCCCGGGGCGGGGCCAAATTGACCCCAGGGTCACCATTTGAAAAACACTTGGTAGAGGACCATAAGCTTATAGCAACTGCAAAACATTAAACCTCTGGCTCTTGCAGTTCCAGAGAAGAAGTTGTTTATGTTTTCCCCTATACAAGCCTATGAAAAACTGTGACCCCTCGGCGGGGCTAAATGTGAACCCAAGGTCACTATTTGAACAAACTTGGTAAAGGACCATAATCATATAGTAAATACAAAATATTAAACCTCTGGCTCTTGAAGTTTCAGAGAAGATTTTCAATTTTTTTCTTATACAAGTCTACGTAATAAAAAAAGAGTATGACAATGGACCTTTGGAAACGGCCGAGCACGACACATACGAAATATTGCAGTCTCGGTTTGATTGAGACTGTTCATTAGCGGTAGTGAAATATGCTAGCTACCGCTCACGCCCTCTAGCCCCGGGTTGAGCAGAACTCAAAATTCATAAAATCAATAGTACACAATTTTAACCATCCCGAAGATGGCATGCCTACGGCGGTGGTCATGGAAATACTGATAAAGGTAATACTTTGGGAGCAACAAACACAATTAAGAGAATAATAAAGCAGCAGACTCGGTTTTATTGAGTCTGTTCATGAGAAGTAATGAAAAAAGCAACACCTCTCACGCCCCCTAGCACCGGCTTGAGCGGTATTCTACTTCAAAGCCGACTATATTGGGATCGATGGTCCCAAAGTACCAGTAAAATAACACTACTGATTCGTAGCACGGGGAGACTTTTTACAGCCGTTACACTGCACTAAACTAACGCTGGTGTGACCCCTGGGCGGGGCCAAGTTGGACATCAGGATCACCATTTGAACAAACTTGGTAGAGAACCATAAGCTGATAGCAAATGCAAAATATTAAACATCTGGCTCTTGCAGTTTCAGAGAAGAAGATTGTTTAAGTTTTTCCCTATACAAGTTTATGTAAAACATGTGACCCCTGCGGTATAGCCAAAAGTGACCCCAGGTCACCATTTGAACAAACTTGGTAAAGGACCATAATCTTATAGTGAATGCAAAATATTAAACCTCTAGCTCTTGTAGTTTCAGAGAAGAATATTTTTTATTTTTTTCCTATATAAAAAAAGAAAGATATAAAAATCGGAAAGGGTAAGTAGCATTCAAAGACGACAGTCAACCACAAAACACAAAAAAAACATGCAAACAGACAAACGAGCAGGCAAAATTAATAAAAAATGCAAACGATATCACAAACACAAAAGGGTTGACGACAGGGCTTCCGCCTTGGAACGGTCAGTGGCCAAAAAGGCCACTGGCCACTGGGGTTTAAACCAGGTCCTAGGGTGCACCAAACCTCACACTTACCCTATTGTCATCCCCATTAAACGGGACAGTGTAAACAAAGAAATCCCCGCCCTGAAATATTTCTCTAACCAACAAGGCAGCGTGAAAGGCAATATAAGTAAAAACACTTAGATGCTCGTGTATATATAAAAATATAAAAAAAGCCTAGAAAGCCACAATTGAAGTACTCAATGACTTGGCAGAAGCCAAAGCAACAAGAGAATAAACCATTGAGGGCACGACAAGACAAGACCGTGGACAAACATCAAACGCCACCGTCCTAATGGGCTTTAGGTAGGCGTCATCATAGGGTCCACAGCCTGTCCGGTCATCATATAATTAAAGAGGAAAGCTTGATGGCGAACTGTAAAAGGTTCCACCATCAAGCATGCTGTACGTTGCAAAATGATAGGGTCATAACCTGTTTTGATAATCCTTTTAACAGGTTTAACAAAGATAGTATGAAAGTGATCATGACCAAGAACCTTACGAAGTTTGTAAATCACATCACCATAGAAGTCAGGTTGTGATAGTCCTTCTCGCAGAAGAGTCCTTAAATTGCTTTTATATTTGGAAAGAAGATCAGAGTTACGATAATAAAATTATGCAAAGGTTGTACGAAGTTTATGATAACGATAACCCTGATGGAGTAGCTTTTTAGTTATACATAGTTTACGAATATTAAAGTCCTCATCTCAAGTACAAGCTCTTGAAAAACGAATAAGTTTCTCGGGGAACATCCCCATCTAAAGAAATATAAAAAGATCGGACAGGGAAAATAGCATTCAAGGAGGACAGTCAACCACAAAACACAGAAACAAACACACAAACGGACAAACAAGAAGGCAAATGTTACAATAAATGCAAACGACATCACAAACACAAAAGGGTTGACATTAGAGCCACCGCCTTGGAAAGGTCAGTGGCAAAGTAGGCCACTGAGAGTTTAAACCGGTTCTAGGGTGCACCAAACCTCACAATTACCCTACTGTCATCCCATTAAAAGAGGACAGTGTAAATAAAGGAATCCCCGCCATGATCTAATCTCTAATCAACAAGGCAGCATCAATAGGCAATATAAGTAAAACACAAATATGCTCGTGTAAATATAATACAAAAATAAATAGCCTAGAAAGCCACAATGAAGGTAGTCAATGACTTGGCAGTAGCCATAGCAACAAGAGAATACACCATTAAGGTCACGAAGACAAACATCAAACGCCACCGTCCCTATGGGCTTTAGGTAGGCGTCATCATAGGGTCCACAGCCTGTCCGATCATCGTACAATTAAAGGGTAAAGCATAGTGGCGAACTGTAAAAAGGTCCACCACCAAGCATGCAGTACGTTGCAAAATGACAGGGTCATAACCTCTTTTGATAAACTTTGCAAAGGTTTTACGAAGTTTATGATAACTGTAACCCTGATTGAGTAGCTTTTTAGTTATACAAAGATTACGAATATTAAAGTCCTCAACTCGAGTGCAAGCTTTTGAAAAACGAATAAGTTGAGACACATACACCCCATAAGAAGTTGCTCGGGGAACAACCCCATCCAAGTGAGGATAATTAACAATGTCAATATTACAATCATCTCTCTTGTCATAGAATTTGCTAATTATTTCCAATCGAGAGATCTAAATCAAGAAAAGAAGCGTTATTATCAGATGAGTTAGCTTTGTTAAGCTGAAGTCCTTTAGGATATATATTATTAACAATAGTTGGAATGAAAGGGTTGTCAATGTTCAATATGTCATCCAGATACCGAGAGGTGTCATTAAAGGCTTCAATAACATCTGCCTGGGTATCTGGTGAAAGGAATATAAAAAGATCGGACAGGGAAAGTAGCATTCAAGGAGGACAGTCAACCACAAAACACAGAAACAAACATGCAAACAGACAAACACGAAGGCAAAAGTAATAATAAAATCAAACGACATCAAAATCACAAAAGGGTTGACTGGGGGTTTAAACCGGTTCTAGGGTGCACCAAACCTCACACTTACCCTACTGTCATCCCATTAAAACAGGTCAGTGTAAATAAAGAAATCCCCGCCATGATCTAATCTCTAACCAACAAGGCATCATCAATAGGCAATATAAGTAAAACACAAATATGCTCGTGTAAATATAATACAAAAAAAAAAAAGCCTAGAAAGCCACAATGAAGGTACTCAATGACTTGGCAGAAGCCAGAGCAACAATAGAATACACCATTAAGGGCACGAAGACAAACATCAAACGCCACTGTCCCTATGGGCTTTAGGTAGGCGTCATCTTAGGGTCCACAGCCTGTCCGATCATCGTACAATTAAAGGGTAAAGCATAGTGGCGAACTGTAAAAGGGTCCACCACCAAGCATGCAGTACGTTGCAAAATGAAAGGGTCATAACCTCTTTTGATAAACTTTGCAAAGGTTTCACGAAGTTTATGATAACGGTAACCCTGATTAAGTAGCTTTTTAGTTATACAAAGATAACGAATATTAAAGTCCTCAACTCGAGTGCAAGCTTTTGAAAAACGAATAAGTTGAGACACATACACCCCATAAGAAGTTGCTCGGGGAACATCCCCATCCAAGTGAGGATAATTAACAATGTCAATATTACAATCATCTCTCTTGTCATAGAATTTGCTAATTATTTCCAATCGAGAGATATAAATCAAGAAAAGAAGCGTTATTATCAGATGAGTTAGCTTTGTTAAGCTGAAGTTCTTTAGGATAAATATTATTAACAATAGTTGGAAAGAAAGGGTTGTCAATGTTCAATATGTCATTCAGATACCGAGAGGTGTCATTAAAGGCTTCAATAACATCTGCCTGGGTATCTGGTGAAAGGAATGTAAAAAGATCGGACAGGGAAAGTAGCATTCAAGGAGGACAGTCAACCACAAAACACAAAAACAAACATGCAAACAGACAAACAAGAAGGCAAAAGTAATAATAAAAGCAAACGACATCACAATCACAAAAGGGTTGACTGGGGGTTTAAACCGGTTCTAGGGTGCACCAAACCTCACACTTACCCTACTGTCATCCCATTAAAACAGGACAGTGTAAATAAAGAAATTCCCGCCATGATCTAATCTCTAACCAACAAGGCATCATCAATAGGCAATATAAGTAAAACACTAATATGCTCGTGTAAATATAATACAAAAAAAATAGCCTAGAAAGACACAATGAAGGTACTCAGTGACTTGGCAGAAGCCAGAGCAACAAGAGAATAAACCATTAAGGGCACGACAAGAAAGATCATAGACAAACATCAAACGCCACCGTAGGTAGGCGTCATCATAGTGTCTACAGCCTGTCCAGGCATCATACAATTAAAAAGGAAAGCATAGTGGCGAACTGTAAAAGTGTCCACCACCAAGCATGAAAGACTCAACATGAAATCTCTTTCATAGCAAAATAAAAACAAATCTGCGACAAGTGGTGCACAGTTCGTACCCATAGGGATACCAACAATTTGTCTATAAACGATGGTTCCATACCTGACGAAAATATTATCTTATAGGAAGATGAGTCTTTCACAAACTTCACAGCAAGTTCACATAGTATAATTATCTAAACTGCCGTTAGTAAAAAACGCTTTAATATTATTACATGCCAAAAATGTAGTATTTTCTCTAGCGAATGTTTTTTGAAACTAGCTTGTCTTTAATAAGATGATGTGGTATGGTTGTATATAGTGTAGAGAAGTCATAAGTGCTTATTAATGAAACTTGACCTTTATTGAAAATTTTACCAAGAACGTCTCCTGAAGTTTTTATAGACCAAAATAAATTAATTCGAGAGTTTTCATAAGTTTTATCACAATATAGTTTAACGTGATCTTTAACGGCAGTAAGACAAGAAGTTAAAAGTTTGGAGATGTTTGTTGTGGTGCAGGCACTAGAATTCGAAATAACGGATTTTTATGTAAATTAGGAATCCATTACATAGTAGGCAGTTTATTTTGCTTATAGTTTGCGCCAGCCTTGAAAGTAGTGCACCGAGTGATATGTGCGGAAACAACATCATCCTCAGTAGAATTAACTGGAGTATACGAAGTGGTACTGCCGAGTTCCAGAGATAAAACATTGACGTAATGTAGGCGTCAAACAATAATTACATTATTAGCTGCTTGATCTGCAGGAACTAAAAAAGTTTATTATGAAATTCCTGACTTCCCGATTTTAAATTACGAAAGGAAAACCTAGGTCTTGGAGGATGTAACGAGGGGTTAGCTTTGTAAAAGTTAATACGTGTATCTATTATTTTAAGAATTGACTTTTTCCAAGTAGAAAGCGAGTTTGGGTCCGCATGTTCTCTACGGCACCATTTTATACTAAAATCTTCAATGGAGTGGGCGATCTGGGTACGACAGGCATTAAAATCAATAGTTGAAGCTAATCTATATTTAGGATCTTTCGAAAACAAATGCCGAATACGTTTATCAACAATATCTAAATTACCAGTGATGACATGACTTGCTGGAGCATAGCAAAATTTTGATGTGTTGAATTCACATTCCTTAGGAGTATTATTTACTATATCAAGGTCAGAAACTATTTTGTTGTAGGTGAAATAATTTTTCGAATAGGCTTTTTATACTTATAACAAATTACAGGACTTTCGGAAATTTTGAAATATTTTGGGATAGAATCAACTACATGAGTATCTCGAAAAATACTTGGCATGTCAATAAAATCAATACCTTTAATTAATAATCAAAAATGTCAAAATTAATATCATCTCTCTTTTCATAGATTTTGCTAATAATGTCACCATTTTTAATAGAGAGATATAAATCAAGAAAAGAAGCGTTATTATCAGAAATATTAGCCTTGTTAAGCTGAAGTTCTTTAGGATAAATATTTAACCATAATTGGAAAGAAAGGGTTGTCAATGTTCAATATGTCATCCAGATACCGAGAAGTGTCATTAAATGCTTCAATAACATCTGCCTGGGTATCTGGTGAAAGACTCAACGTGAAATCTCTTTCATAGCAATATAAAAACAAATCTGCGACAAGTGGTGCACAGTTCGTACCCATAGGGTATAAGTCTATGTAAAACTGTGACCTCCGGGGCGGAGCCAAATTAGACCCCAGAGTCACCATTTGAACAAACGTAGTTGAGGACCATAAGCTGATGCTACATGTAATACCAAGAGCTCTGTGCCTTGTGGCTTCGGCTCAGGTGTTCTAAAAAGACAAAATACAACACAAAGGGTGGTGAAGACAGTGTTACCGAATTGGAACGATCAAGTAGGCATACAGGACAGATTGAATCGATTATATGTGTACACAATCCCCGATATTATCCTGTTTTCAGCGCCCAAATAGACAAGACAGTGTAAACAAAACTACATCCCATCAAAAGGAATTCTCTAACAATAAAGTCCACATCCAGAGAAATTAACAAAAGAAACACTAAGATGTTGTTGTAAAGCTATATAAAATACAAAATAAGAAACATTTCAGGAAGTATCCAGAATTGTATTGAACAACCACAGCAGTTTCAGCCGCCAAAGATAAAACCAATCTAGAGTACGACCAAAAAAACACGAGGGACTAAAGCTCATGCATCTACCTCCCTTGGTCGGGGTTTCAGTAGGTGCAAGTCGTAAGAAACAATCAAATACAACAAAGCCACATACCAACTTAGTGCTGCAGTTTTTCATTTTACTATCGCATTGTCTACGTAAACCAGCGTAGTTAAAATTGAATAGCATTTTAAAAATATTTCATCAATTTTACTGGCCTTAATTACATTTCTGCATGTGGATGGATCGTAGCATGTGGATGAATGTGTGGATAATATGGGACCGTGCATCATCGGTACCACTGGGTTCTTCAGAGTATCTACTATCAATACATTTAATTCCATAGACACGTCCTTCATAGTCGTAAGCTGGGCGGTCCAGTGAATCGGATTATTTCCTCTGATCCTCTGAGCGTAAAAAAGGAACATAGGACTCTATTCGATAGTTGGAGCATACAAGGTTCCAAATTTCCTATGCATCCTTGTCCACTCTCCTGGCCGGTCCTAAATAATTTATATGTCGATGAGCCATTAACAATTTCATTTGCATTTGTAAAATTACGTTTTAAAACATTAGTTGCTTAATTATATATACCTTACTTTAGTAAAAATAATCATGCATGGCTAGTTTGAATGAAACAGCAAATATCGCACGGAAACAATTGAACAATATAGTCGCACCAACAGCTAATGTCATACGGCGCCATCCGGGAAATTTTCGTGCACGGACGGACACCTTGGTAGAACCACCGACGTTTCGCAAGCCAACTGGATGGCTTCCTCATATAAGCCCGGAAACAAAAAAATATTGACAAAATGACGTGAAAGCTCAAAGTGAGCCAGTCAAACAAAAATGTTATTGCAGCACCGTAGCGATGGCATTGTAAAGCAGCAGTGGAGCCAGTGTGAGTGGCATAATGAACACAACTAAAAGCGTCATCAGAGATATGTTACAGAGAATTAATCAATCAACATTAAACATTGGATATATTCAGACTTACCTTATAAGTAATACTGTTATTTTTCGTGAGTCTAATCCTTTCTGCTATCCTGTCAAGGAGGTCTTTGTCTGAGTTTGTATAATTTGCATAGTCTTCAGTAAGATTAGCTTTATTTTCTGAATAAATGGCGTCTAATACTTCCTCTAACTTCTTCTGTGCTTTGACAATGTGCAAAAGGTCAATCAGAAATTCAGATCTATTTGAATATGTTTCCCTTTTATATGATTTTTTAATCAAGTTTCTGACTGATTTGATATAATATTCCGTGCCTTCATCCTTGTCTTTACATCCGTCATGAGAGGTGTTGATTCTTTCATCCAGATGAGAAAATACTAGAAAAATGGCTGATACCCAACACAACACCGCTATCAAGACTATTCTTCCAACAGAAATCCGTCTAAAAGTCATTTGTGATATTGCTGTGTTTGTCTTCTTCATATAAAACATTCGTTAGAAGCAATATATAATTATGCTTAGACAAGTTTGCAATTCAAAGAGCTGTAGATAACCTGCGATTTTGAGTATTTTACTCATACGTTTTTTGCAAACCTCTCAGTTTTTTAAAATTGTGAGTATCCTTACTCATTCACTTATTACAAATATTCTATACTTTTAAAAATCATTAGTAGTATATTTGTATGCATTGTCTTGTGGATTGTTTATTCCATATGTATACAATGAAAATTGTTCCAAACATGTGTCTAATGTTAAGGTATACAGCATTTCCTTTGTTGTTACTTAACTACCATTAATCAGCATAGTTGTTTCATTTAAACTGTATTAGACCACATCCATTTTGAAAGCATGAACTATTTCAAGAAATTGTTTACTCTGAACGAGTTCCTTGTTACTCATTCATTTTGAATCTGATGAGTAAATACTTGCAGTTTTAACATTATCTACAGCTCTTAAGAATTAAATACATAGTGTCGATTAACATGCAGGTCATTCATACATTTATTTAAATTTTCTTAAATCAATCAACTTATCCTTCAGTCAAATAAAATATCCATCGATCAATATAAAATTGTATAAGAATTGATGCGTACTTCATCTAACTAGTTATGTATCAAACAAGAAAATAGAGAATGTCAAACACGTAATTACATTTTGTGAGCATGTCCTTATCCTTTGTACATATTTATGTCATTAAAACTATATAACCTTAATTATTCTCCGACACGTCACCTCTGTGTATGTTTCTATCTTTATAAAATGCGCTATATCGTCATGATCGTAAATGAGAGAAAATACGTCTAAGGGAGGGACGATCAAAAAGTCCAGAACTAATTTTCTTATAGCATAATTATTGACGATATTACTAATAGAAGCACTGACAAAAACAACTAACTGAAATATAACAATTTTTAGAACCACGAAAACAAAACCTGCTTTCATGATTCGGTGACTCGGATAATTAAAGATACTAACCCGTCAAATAACGGCAAAATGAAACTACATCATCAAAACTCAATCCAGGTGGTCAGGTCATAGAATAGTGTATATGTGCCGATTAAAATTATATATTTTCACCAGTTCTTAAAATACCTATGATTGAATATGCGTAAAATAAATTATGAGTTGGAAAACTCTTAATTCGACGCTCCAGTTTTGGGGTTTGGTCTGTCTGGGTTAACCGTTTATATTGTGTCAAAAGAGTTTGGATTCTCAAAATATATAAGTTATATGTATACCTTTTCGTCAGTAGGTTTAGAAACGGCGTACATTTGTTGTAAAATGCGGCAGTTGATGGAGGGATGGCTACTTTAAATGTAACGGAGAGAAGGATGCATATTATACAGTAAATAAACCAGTCATAATACGGCTTCAGTTTCAATGTGCAAGTGTACCTAATTGCGTTTGAATTTTGTCTTGTTTACCATTTCATGAATATTTCCCGGAGTTGTACCAGGTATTCCTCCACCAATGGAAGTTGGAAAAGTCGCCATATGACCTTAGCTGTTGGCGCGACTATAAAATCCAATTCACTTCAATTAATTTCAAAACACTGCAAAAACATATGCATTCTATATAAATCACGAAAATATCATGTTCTTTGGTGACTTATATGATTACTCATCACAGTAACATTTAATTGTTTTATCATGTTTTGCGGCTTTGCAAGATAATTTAATAACAGTTTTACTATCCTTCTCTCATTAATTCATGACTTTTTTGTTGTTTAAATGAGCTCATACATTTTTCTTACGTAATATGTCAACATCACCAGAAGCAAAACATACCTAAAGTCTCCTTCACCATATTTTTTTAAAATTAAATCCATTTAAATTATGATTGTCTGAAGAGACATACAAAAATATTTTGATAAACAGTGTCCGTAAATTAACGTTTATACCACACCTTAAATACTTGAAGGCAAAATGCTTTAAAGCTCTTAACTTACTTAAAGTTGTTGCAAACACTAATTGGGAAGCAGATCGAAAAGACTCTTGCGACTTTACAGATTTCTTATCAGATCCAAGCTGGACTACAGCTCAATAGAATATGGATCGACTAGCAAGTCATACTTGCAGATTCTCGTTCTATACATAATCAAGGATTACGACTCGCCTTAGGATCGTACATCACCAGCCGAAAATCTATATGTTGAAGCTAATGAACCATCACTGTTTCATAGACGGGACAAATTAGCCCTTCAGTATACCATTAAATTACAATCTAACCCTTCAAATCCAACTTTCGATACTGTTTTTAATCCTAACTATGAACCTCTTTTTAATCGAAAACCGAAGGCCATTCGGCGATTTGGTTTTCGTATTAAACCAAAATTAAGAGTCACTGAAATCGCCCTAAATTTGATTGCCAAGTACAAAGTACCACAAATTCCATCGTGGACTTTGGAAACACCAACAATTATTTTTGATCTTTGTAATAATAACAAATCCATTACAGATCCTGCTATCTTTCAAAGCAAATTTAATGAAATTAAATCGAAATACAGTAACTTTCAACATATATACACAGATGGTTCTAAAGATGGAGACAAGATAGATGCAGCAGCTGTTGTTCACAAATATAGCATAAAAGGAGCCGCCTGCCTGACAAGGCCGCTATCTTTTCAGCTGAACTTAAGGCAGTTGAACTTGCCTTAAATTATATTCAGGAATCTGATAATTACCATTTCGTAATCTTTTCTGATTCCCTTTCATCTATTCAAGCTCTGGGTAATATGAAACATGATAATCCAGTTGTGCTTCAACTTTTTAGAAAGTACAATTCTCTTAAAGTTAATAATGTTATTATTTTCTGCTGGCTTCCAAGCCATGTAGGAATACGTGGTAATGATAGAGCTGGTAGTACTACTAAGGCATTATTTTGTTTACATATATATAATACCAAATTACCTTATACTGATTTTAAAAGTTGTTTCAACACTTTGTCCGCTTTGGACTTGTCGGTGAACAATAAACTCCATTCCATTAAAGCGTTATTCGGAGATTGGCGTCCTTCTAATAGACCCATTCGTCGAGAGGAAGTTGTCTAAGCCGGGGTCAGGATAGGGCTTACACGCTGTACTCATATGTATTTATTGCAAGGTGAGCAGTTGCCAGAATGTATACCCTGTTTTGCACCGTTAACGGTCAAACATATCTTGTTGGAATGTGTATACTTTGATCCTGTGCGACAGATACTACACAGTTAATACTTTGAAAGAGTTATTTGATACTATAGATTTTAGTCTTGTTTTAGATTTCCATAAAAAGTCAGACTTTATAAATCAATATAATATTTTCCAATATATATTAACTTGTGTACAAGCCCGTTGGCGGGAATTTGTTTATTTACATATAAACATAGTTTATATTGCTATCATATCATCCATTATTTGTAGATAGTTTTATCTTTATACGTTTACATTATTTTTAATTACTTCTTCATTCCTTTATGTTTTTGCGCGCAATATGACATATTTATGTGTCGACGTGCCGTAAAACACCATTCATTCATTCATTCATTCATTAATAATGCTTGGGTCATGTAGTTCAGATCAGAAGAAAAAACAACAAAAAATGGAAATTAAAATAAAGGCAGATAATGATAAATATGGAATGTTACTATTGAACAAAAATGAGATATAGGATCCTTTTGAAACCACAGCGTCCGAACGCAATGGCATCGAAGGTCCGCACTGTACCGTAGACAAGGACTTGATAATACAATGGAAGAGACAAAAATCAACAGAAAGGGTGGTGAAGACAGGGTTACCGACTTGGAACGGTCAGTAGACAATAAGGCCTACTGGTTCGCTTGAATCGATTTTATATGCACACAATCCTCGCTATTATCCTGTCTTCAGCGCCCAAATAGACAAGACAGTGTAAACAAAACTACATCCCATCAAAAGGAATTCTCTAACAATAAAGTCCACATCCAGAGAAACTAACTAAAGAAACACATAAAAAATAATGAACATCTCAGGATGTATCCAGAATCGTACTGAACAACCATAGTAGTTGCAGCTAAAGAGAAAACCAATCTAGGGTACGACCAGAAAACCCGAGGGACGAAAGCTCATGCACCTACCTCCCTTAGTTGGGGTTCAGTAGGTACAATCATAGAGTCCCAAGAGGTAGTCCAGTCATCGCACAAGTGAAAAGTGAAGCGTAATGACTGACTGTAGAGGGGTCACTAAACCACTAAACATGCAGTGCGCTGTAAAATCAAAGGATTAACTTCCTGATTAAATTTGTCAAGCGGTCAGGAAACCCATCAGACCCCTTTAACATTCGACGTTTATAGACCACATCTCCATAAAATGAGGGTTGTCATATGCCTAGTCTAAAAACACTGTTTTTACCTTGAAACTGAGGTCATCAGACCCCTTTAACATTCGAAGTTTATAGACCACATCTCCATAAAATGAGGGTTGTCATATGCCTAGTCTAAAAACACTGTTTTTACCTTGAAACTGAGGTCATTTGGTTGCTTCTGACCTCTACCTAGAATCATTAATGAAAAAATGAGAAAGTGTTTGTCTGATTTTTCAGATGAGATAGACCCATTGTAACGGTCAGTGCACATCGTTTTTATTGTTTTTTGGCAGGTTTGTGTTCACTTTTATAAATATCCAGGTGGATGGCCATTATATCTTGTACATGCTGTTATCAGTGGTAACTCTGCTGAAAGATGCACTTTCTTGTCTCTACTGTGCTGTGATTGACTAAAGCACTGGAGGGTAGGGGGCGGGCAAATTTGAATTTTATAGCAGACAACAAAATATATCATTGGATGTAGCAGTTTTAAACAATGGATTGATTTCATATTTGAATGAACATATCTCCATACATTCAAGAACAGTTGTGCCAAATTTCAAAATTAAATCAGTGAGGTACGGATATCAAAATGTTCCTTTTTTCTCTTCACCTGAAATGCATACAGACAGTGCAGTGTATAACAACAAGGTAGCCAGTTTCACTTGCCACTGCTTTGAAATTATGACTCCGGTCTTTAACATTCATGTAATTTATGAAAGCTCTGTGCATTTTGGTTTCAGAGAAGTTCTAAGCCGTTTTAATTTCCCCTTTAAATGTATATGTAAAACATGGGATCCCTGAGAAAGGGCCAAACTTGAGTGATCATTGGAACAAACTTCACCCTGTCTAACCTATAATGCGTCATATACAGTTTAACGTTGAATATACGGTTTGCTAACGTTCCATTACAGGCAATTCCTGTTGACTTCAATCGGGGGCAGTCGATTGACGTAGGAAAACTACTTATTTGTATACATATTTCCAAGCTTTTAGGATAAAGTATAGTGAGTACGAGACAGAAAGAATTGTATTTTTACTTTCTTATATAATTTTAGCCGAGAATCCTCTACTTCAATCTCTCCGAGAATCCTCTACTTCAATCATTCGTGGAAATGGACGACTTTCGTCGTTTTCGGATGGTCAGGTCTCATATAAATCCCGACTAGTTTATACAGCTATAATCCCTGCTAATGTTATTGTACTGACCATACAATAAACACCTAAATAGAGGGCCAGAAATAGTAGATTTGTCAAGGAAATACATGTTTATTGTGTTATTGCAAAAAGTTCCTACGTTTTATGTTATAATACTGGTTTTATGTAGTTAGTCTCAGCGACACGCTCCCTTAGCATCGACCGTAGGATGGTACGGGGTGGAGGTGGTGTGGGGGTGGGGGTGTAAACCTGGAGTTCGCTTGTATGGGTCGGTATCGTTAATATTGATAACCATGACGTATCCGGCTATGTTTCGGATGGCTAGTGGAATACACATACTAGTCACACGCATACCTCTAATTCGATGTAAACCATAAGAGTCAGGGATGGTGGTGGAAGGGTGCAGACAACTCTCCTAAAAAAATTGACTGGGACCGAGGTGTAGAGCATATTTTGCCCTCATCCACTCTTATAATTGGTACAAATAAATTGCTAAAAAATGCAAAATACACAAAATATACTAACCGGACAGTATCTAAAAAAGCGGTAGTGATATATTGCCAACTTATCTTCCATCTGCCAAAATAAAAGCACTTCTTCCTGTATACCATACGTTCCAAGAACATTCTTCCAGTTCTCAAACGTTGCCTCTTCCTGTGATATGTCACTCTAGTTACTGTCCTCCTGATCATTTGCGGTTGAGGCATTTACAAAGCCTGTCATCTTAATAACTATGTTTTACCATTTGTCTCCAAAATGTCTTCGTTTTGTTTTTATTTAAGGGAGTGGGGCCTATTTCTTTTCGTTTTGCACTTTGTACGTAGTTTTCTTGGTGTTAAGCTTAGTTTATTAGACGTGGGCATCTTTTTTCGGGAAAGAATGAAGGGTAATTATCACCGCCTTTTATGGAAGTCAAGAATTATTGGACATGTGAAAGACATGGAGTAAGATGAAGATGTGTGTGAAGTTTCATGAAAGTAGTTGAACACTTTTCAAGTTATGGCCAACATTAGGTTGCATGTTAAAGTGTGTGGACGGGCAACGACGACGGACGTCACGACGAAAAAATTCACGCATAAGTGCCTGCCCTGCTACGCAGGCGACACAAGAAGTGTTCAAAATTTAAGAATATCTTCAGCGGATGCAAAAAATCGTTAATACATATTAGTACAGCCGAGTTGTACATGAAATAAAAGATTCAGTGCATATTTATTATTATCGATTTCAAAAACATTATACCGTTTTATTACACGTTGTGAAACCCATGTACCGTTTTATGGCGCATTACCCGACGATTTGCCATAAAATACCCTAGAAATTCCTTTCTTTGACACATTTGCTGTTTCTGACACTCTCTTAAGGTGTTTGTTGCGATAAAATACGATTTGCAGGGATTATATATGTATACAAATTTCAAGGTTTATACGTGACCTGACCATCCAAAAAGGACGTAAAGTCGTCCATTCTCACGAATGATTGAAAAACTAATGAAAAACTATTGCACACCATTGAGATTGTGTTAAGCTACAAGACATGCCCATTATATTTTGTAATTATTTTTTTATTTTTTTATTTAGAAGGTCAAGATTATTGATCTAACAACTATTTCTTTTTGTTTGTTTGTTTGTCAAATAAAAGGGATAACCATGTTTTCTAAAACAAAATCTGGCACGTCAATATTGTTCTTAACAAGATTTGTGTTTGCCTTTAACTTGTAAAGAAAACCTTGTTTTTTTATCATTCAATACTTACAATCAGGTAGGACACATGTGTCGTTGTCATTCAATACTATTATATGTTTTACTTGAATAAACGCTAAACTTTCATGATATGCAACACGTGTTAATGCAATAGCAATACAAAAACAAATAAAACAAGAAAACTGTGATACAAAGTATCACATTGAGGCGTAAAAATAATTTCTATGATAGACTATGTAATGAAATTGGGTATAATGAAGTAACAAGACATTTTAATGTTTAGAACAACAAATTTATTGGAACACATGTGTTATGTATGAAGCACGGTATTAAGAAATATGAGAAAATGGAAATGTTATCTACCCTTCCAGAAAAAAGGGATTGTCCATTAGTTTATATACAGAAAATGTACACACCAGTTGATGCACACAGTGATCCCTATATGCCTGCCAAGATACCACGCAACACAACGTGCAATCTATTTGTGTTTAATGAAAGTTATGCAACTAGAAATATCTTGACAGTGTCTCCAAATCTAAAACACCTGTAAGTTCAGTAATAAATATTAATAGCCTCCCTCCGTTAGTCATATGATGCATTTGTTGTAAAACTGTATTTTGAAATTTTGCAGTTTGGCTATTTTACAAAAAATATTAATATACAATTGCACGTATTGCTTAGATATAATTGCGCTCTGCACATCATTGCAGATTTATGGAGATTAATTCGAAAGAAAATATATAACTTTGTGGGCAAACACAAAACAAATATAACAAATATAACATCATTTGTGAATAATGGACATAACTCAGGGATGCGTCAACCAGACACTTTTTGTGATATACCAGAAGTAAACAAATAAATATTAAACAATAACTGAGCCTCTGTTAGTTCTTTTACATATGCCAAATAAGGAGCCTATTTTTTTCCATATACCATACATTACTCAAATTTTATAATCGGTTACTTTTCAAAGAATTATATATTTTTTAATAATTCATATTTTCATTTTAAATTTTAACTGGCATTGTTTAGAAAATATCGCTAGCGATTATAAAACTTAATCTGCATTGATTGGATTAAAACCTTATTGATAAATTTAATAAAATATTGGTATGTGTTTCGGTGATTTCCACTTTTTAGTATTTGTGTTATTTTCAAAAACCCTGGGTGACCGATAATAAAAGTTGAGTATAGCCAACATTTAGTTTTTCTAAAATCCCATGTGAGATTTTTTTAATTTGCACCATATCTTTATTTTTAATACTTATTTTTTCCAAATATTTTTTTTTTCATATGCCATATGAGGCAAATATTTTTGGGACCTCCCCTCCCCACAGCCCTCTCCCGTTGTGAGTTTTAAATCTTTGTGAGTTTTTTTTAATTTAAATCATATCTTTATTTGTAATACTTATTTTTTCCATATATATTTTTTTCCATATGCCATATGAGGCAAATTTGAACCTCCCCTCCCCCACAACACGTCATATTGTTCAGTTCAAATTCAAACAATCAAACGGTCATGTCAGATCTTACTCGGAAGAGACAGTCTCTGTTACCGTCTTTTACATTATAAAGTATGTGTAATTTTCTGTATACAGTAGAATAACCATGCAATGTCATAAAACATGTTTTTGGTTTCAAATTAAAATAGAATTTAAGAACTGAAAAACATTTTTTTTTACTACCAAACCTTTTTTTCTATTTTCGTGTGTGTGTTATAAGAAAAATTAAATTATGAAATAAATTCAATCAGTTTTATTCAATTTTTTTTTTTTTATATATATATATATATATATGTGTATACTTACTCCCCGGTCATAATCACTTTCATACAATCTTTATTAAGCTTATTAAACAATTTATCAAAAGAGGTTATGACCCTATCATTTTGCAACGCATCGCATGTTTACTCATTTACAGTTCGCCTCTATTCTTTCCTCTTCGATTGTATGATGACCGAACAGACTGAGGACGCCATAACAATGTTTGGTTGGTGCACCATAGAACCTGGTTTAACCACCCAGTAGCCCTATTGTCAACCCGTTTGTGTTTGCGGTGTCACATGCCTTGCTTCTTATTAACATTGTAACTGTTATTTTAATGAAATTTTTTGGTGACTGTGCTCTATTGAAGTTACACTTTCTGTTTGATTTGTATGCCGACTTTTAAAATCACAGTCCTCGGGAGAGTTATTATCTATACGGAGGTCTGAAACTTTTTTATTGTAGTTAAAAACCTGGTTGTTTGTTTATTCTTGTAGCAAACTATAGGATTTTCGGATCTTTGCTTTTAAATTTTGGACATTCGACACACTTTTATTGAAAGTAGTTGGTATGTCAGTAAATTCAATGCCCTTGTTTAGACATAATATTTTTCAGAAAATATCTGACATTATCCGATTCCTTGTCAGTATGGTGTCGGGGAATATGCTGTAAAAAGCTTTGACTTATGTAAGCAGTGTTATACGGAGGATCTGTACGCATACATACTGGTGTCTGCTTCCTTACTCGTCGATCTATTTACATGAAGCAATGGAATCGGAAGTGAGACCTGAAAGTATTTTATTTTTAATGATTTCCAGGCTGTTTAAAAACAATCCGAATATTAGCGACTGGCATAGTCACACGTGGTTTTCGTTTGAATTCACCATTACGTTTACGACCATGAGACCTAGATTTACGCTTTCGAATATAAAATATAGAAATCAAATCAATTTTAGGGGCTTAAATATTTCCTTTGCTATAAATATTATCATTAAGTTCCAGTGGATATGATGTCTGCTGGTGTTTCATCAACTTCAACTTGGCAATGTATTCACCCTTTATTTTAAATCATTTAGCGGCATCAATATCATTATTAAATCCGTGTCCTGACTGACGAAAGTGTTGTACAAATATTGTTATTCTTTTTAAGAAAATTTAACTTTTAACGATCGACCTGTCTGTCAAACAGTGTATTCCACAACGTAGTGCATTTAAGTCAACTAATACATAATGCGAATATGCGTCACTCAACATTTAGAAAGTTGACATACATTAAATGGTGAACGTTTAAGTTTAATAAATGCATCAACTGCAACTCTTAGCAGTGCACTGACTTAAAGAGTAAAACACTCTGCGCCTCGTGAACTGCACATTTTCCGAAATAATATTTATATAGTTTTTTCTTCACATAAGTAATATTTAAATAATATGCATTTTTGTCGACGTGCCTTTATTTGTAATATTATGTTCACCCGTTCATTGCAAATTTGGGTATTTAAGTGACTTTTTTACGCATGATATCATTTACTTTATAGGCATCAGGTAGATGTACACAGGTAGCACACTAATTTCCAGAAAAGAAATATTTGCATTTTTTGAGACTCCAAAATGACTTCGCTCTTAGTTAAAGTTAGATATTGTTCTTAGTTAAAGTTAGATCCACTGGGCTTTAGGGACTATTTTAGTATCATTTATTACGATGACTAATACCTTATTGGAACACACCTCAAGATGTATCAACATATAGTCCAGCACGTCGAACATGTAGATTCAAACTAGAAATTTGTTCGTGATGTTTGTTTTTTTATCGTAATTGATGGGTTTATGCGTGCATGAGTGCTAGTTATTGCGGTATGCATATTTATTATTATAAATACTACAAGCAATTATATAACCTTTTTTTTTTTATCAAATTCTCTCTCGATACTTTGGTACCAGTATTTAAAGATTAAATGTATCACATTGCTATATATGTTATTTGTGTAATGTAAGAACGAATCTGTTGTTATGCATATATTATATTATAAGAAATACAAACAATGAAATATAAAAACAAAAAGAAATACTGCAAACTATTAACAGAACAGAACAGAATGAATGGCGTTTTACGGCACGTCGACACATAAATAGGCCATAGTGTGCACAAAAAACGACGAAGATGAAGAAATTAAGTAGTAATTAAAAATTAATGTAAATATATAGATAAAATCACCTACACATAAGGGATGATATGGCAGGACATATATTTTATTTCGACTTGTATGGTGATGTGATTTATAAACTTCGTAAGATTCTTGGTCATGATCACTTTCATACTATCTTTGTTAAACTTGTTAAAAAGTTTATCAAAAGAGGTTATGACCCTATCATTTTGCAACGTACGGCATGCTTGGTGGTGGACCCTTTTACAGTTCGCCACTATGCTTTCCTCTTTAATTTTACGATGACCGGACAGGCTGTGGACCCTATGATGACGCCTACCTAAAGTCCATTGGGACGGTGGCGTTTGATGTTTGTCCATGATCTTTCTTGTCGTGCCCTAAATGGTGTATTCTCTTACTGCTCTGGCTTCTGCCAAGTCATTGAGTACCTTCATTGTGGCTTTCTAGGCTATTTTTTTTGTATTATATTTACACGAGCATATTTGTGTTTTACTTATATTGCCTATTGATGCTGCCTTGTTGGTTAGAGATTAGATCATGGCGGGGATTTCTTTATTTACACTGTCCTGTTTTAATGGGATTACAGTAAGTTAAGTGTGAGGTTTGGTACACCCTAGAACCGGTTTAAACCCCCCAGTGGCCTACTTTGCCACTGACCGTTCCAAGGCGGTAGCCTTATTGTCAACCCTTTTGTGTTTGTGATGTCGTTTGCATTTATTATTGCTTTTGCCTAATTGTTTGTCTGTTTGCGTGTTTGTTTCTGTGTTTTGTGGTTGACTGTCCTCCTTGAATGCTACTTTCCCTGTCCGATCTTTTTATATTTCTTTTTGTACATATAGTATATCGTCATCAAAATATAATATTCACAGTTTAATTAAACACATGACATGCATGCGAGCACGCACGTCAAAACACGCACACATTGAGGGTTGTGAATATGTGATACTCTGTATGTCGTGTACTTGTAAATGATGAATATGTGATACTATGTATGTAGTGTTCTTGTAAATGATGAATATGAGATACTATGTATGTAGTGTTCTTGTAAATGATGAATATGTGATATTCTGCATGTATGGTTCATGTAAATGATGAATATGTAATATTTATGTATGTAGGGTTCATGCAAATGATGAATATGTGATATTTATGTATGTAGGGTTCTTGTAAATAATGAATTATGTGATATTCTGTATGTAGGGTTCATGCAAATGATGAATATGTGATATTTCTGTATGTAGGGTTCATACAAATGATGAATATGTGATATTGCTGTATTTAGGCTTCATGTTATGTGATATTCTATATAAAGAGTTCTTGTAAATGATGATTATGTGACATTCTGTACGTATGGTTCATATAAATAATGAATATGTGATATTCGGTATGTATGGTTCATGTAAATGATGAATATGTGATACTATGTATGTAGTGTTCTTGGAAATGATGAATATGTGATATTCTGTATATATGGTTCATCCAAATAATGATATGTGATATTTCTATATATAGGGTTCATGTAAATGACGAGTATGTAATATTCTGTATGTAGGGTTCTTGTAAATGATGAATATGCGATATTGCTGTATATAGGGTTCATGTTAATGATGAATATGTGATATTCTGTATATAGAGTTCTTATAAATGATGAATATGTGATATTGCTGTATGTAAGGCTCATGTAAATGATGAATATGTGATATTCTGTATGCAGGATTCATGTAAATGATGAATATGTGATAGTTCTGTATGTAAGGTTCTTGTAAATGATGAATATGTGATATTTTGGTATGTAGGGTTCGTTCTTGTAAATGATGAATATGCGACATTCTGTATATAGGGATCATGTAAATGATGAATATGTGATATTCTTTATGTAGGGTTCTTGTAAATGATGAATATGTGATATTTCGGTATGTAGGGTTCGTTCTTGTAAATGATGAATATGTGACATTCTGTATATAGGGATCATGTAAATGATGAATATGTGATATGCTGTATGTAGGGTTCTTGTAAATGATTAATATGCGACATTCTGTATATAGGGATCATGTAAATGATGAATATGTGATATTCTATTTGTGGGGTTCCTGTACATGATGAATATGTGATATTTCGGTATGTAGGAATCATGTAAATGATGAATATGCGACATTCTGTATGTAGGGATCATGTAAATAATCAATATGTGATATTCTGTAAGTAGGGTTCAGGTAAATAATGAATATGTGACATTCTGTATGTAGGGTTTATGCAAATGATAAATATAGGATATTTCTGTATGTGGGGTTCTTGTTAGTGATGAATATGTGATATTCTGTATAATTATTTGATATAGAGTTCTTGTAAATGATGAATATGTGGAATTGCTGTATGCAGAGTTCGTGTAAATGATGAATATGTGATATTTCTGTATGTAGGGTTCTTGTAAATGATGAATATGCGATATTGCTGTATATAGGGTTCTTGTAAATGATGAATATGCGATATTTCTGTATGTAGGGTTCTTGTAAATGATGAATATGCGATATTGCTGTATATAGGGTTCTTGTAAATGATGAATATGCGATATTTCTGTATGTAGGGTTCTTGTAAATGATGAATATGCGATATTGCTGTATATAGGGTTCTTGTAAATGATGAATATGCGATATTTCTGTATGTAGGGTTCTTGTAAATGATGGATATATGATATTGCTGTATATAGGGTTCTTGTAAATGATGAATATGCGATATTTCTGTATGTAGGGTTCTTGTAAATGATGAATATGCGATATTTCTGTATATAGGGTTCTTGTAAATGATGAATATGCGATATTTCTGTATGTAGAGTTCATGTAAATGATGAATATGTGATATTTCTGTATGTAGGGTTCATGTAAATGATGAATATGTGATATTTCTGTATGTAGGGTTCTTGTAAATGATGAATATGTGATATTTCTGTATGTAGGGTTCTTGTAAATGATGAATATGCGATATTGCTGTATATAGGGTTCTTGTAAATGATGAATATGTGATATTTTGGTATGTAGGGTTCGTTCTTGTAAATGATGAATATGCGACATTCTGTATATAGGGATCATGTAAATGATGAATATGTGATATTCTGTATGTAGGGTTTTTGTAAATGATGAATATGTGATATTTCGGTATGTAGGGTTCGTTCTTGTAAATGATGAATATGTGACATTCTGTATATAGGGATCATGTAAATGATGAATATGTGAAATTCTGTATGTAGGGTTCTTTGTGATGTCGTTTGCATTAAATTGTATCATTGCTTTTGCCTTCTTGTTTGTCTGTTTGCGTGTTTGTTTCTGTGTTTTGTGGTTGACTGTCCTCCTTGAATGCTACTTTCCCTGTCCGATCTTTTTTATATTTCTTTTCTTGTAAATGATGAATATGTGATATTTTGGTATGTAGGGTTCGTTCTTGTAAATGACGAATATGCGACATTTTGTATATAGGGATCATGTAAATGATGAATATGTGATATTCTGTAAGTAGGGTTCAGGTAAATAATGAATATGTGACATTCTATATATTTTTTTCCATATGCCAAATGAGGCAAATATGAACCTCCCCTCTCTCACTCTCCCGTTACCCCACACAACCCTGCCCCCATTCCAGCGCTAAATGAGTCTCAAAACTGAAGGGAACACATCATATTGTTCAGTTTAAATTTAAACAATCAAACGGCCATGTCAGATCTTACTCGGAAGAGACAGTCTCTGTTACCGTCTTTTACATTATAAAGTGTGTGGTAATATTTTGTAAACATGCAATGTCATAAAACATGTTTTTGGTTTCAAATTAAAATAGAATTTAAGAACTGAAAAAAAAAAAGTTTTTACTACCAAACTTTTTTTCTTCCTTTTTTTCGTGTGTGTGTGTTATAACAAAAAATAAATTATGAAATAAATTCAATCAGTTTTATTCAATTAAATTGATCATTAATAATTAGCATGAAGGAAAAATCATAATGACTTTAAATAAGGCATTATGCTTAACAAGAAAAGTCATAGTATACAATATATACTATGACGACGAGCGGCAATAAGAATGAAAATTGTAAAATATATTTGTTGTAATTCATTGCATTGGAATTACAGCATCATGTGTGGTTTGTTTGTGTAAAATTAATAGCCAGTTCTATTTGGTGTAGCAATGGCAGAGAACAAAATGGAAAAGCGAAACAAAGATAGAGTGTTTTTTATTTGAAACTAAACGTCCAATTTAAGTGCTTTGCTATAACCAAGAAAGCGCTATATTCGCTATTTTTATATTAAGCAAAGACTGGAGGAGCTGGACAAAAAGGATCTTCGTTAAAACCGACAATTCGCTACAGCTGATTTCGGCTATGAATATGTATTCCAGCTATATGTATTCTTTTGACTATAAATAATGTTTTAATGCGCAATTATATAAAAACACACTCTGAATATGTATGAATAATTACAATTTACATACGGTAATAATATGATGAATGACTACCAAATGCTCATATTTTTAAGTTCATGCTGTACAAAAACAACATTACTGATGTGAAAAAAATTTGTATGTACAACTTACTCATATATATATATATATATATAGTGTGTCAGGTCCCTGCCAAGACTTGAACTTGAATCTCTTTTCTCGAAAGAAAAGCGTGTTTCCTTACAATACAGAGATCGCCCAAACATCACAAAAAGAGTGTACAAAACTAAGTGAAATTAATAAAGATGTAGATCAAAATAATGTCAAACTAAAACTATCACTGAAGGTTATTAATACCCCTGCAAACGCATACCCATGACTTTCTGTATATGCGCAGTTCCACTTCAAACTGATGCTTCTCACAAAGTTTTGGGTAAGACAGAGATCACAGGTCAAGATCACAGTGACCTTATTTTGGTACGCGACACACCCCTATCCCAAGATGTATCCACATACCAAGTTTGGTATCTCTCTGTGTTATTGTATTGAAAATATGGTCCGGAGAAGCATTTTCTATGACAGAGGTCACAGGTCAAGGTCACAATTACCTTATTCTGGTACGCGACACACCGCTATCCCAAGATGTATCCACATACCAAGTTTGCTATCTCTAAGTGTTATAGTATTGAAAATAAGGTCCGGACAATCATTTTCTATGACAGAGGTCACAGGTCTAGATCACAGTGACCTTATTTTGGTACGCGACACACCCCTATCCCAAGATGTATCCACACACCAAGTTTGGTATCTCTCTGTGTTATTGTATTGAAAATATGGTCCGGAGAAGCATTTTCTATGACAGAGGTCACAGGTCAAGTTCACAATGACCTTATTTTGGTACGCGACACACCGCTATCCCAAGATGTAGCCACATACCAAGTTTAGTATCTCTTAGAGTTATAGTATTGAAAATACGGTCCGAACAATCATTTTTTATGACAGAGGTCACAGTAACCGTATTTTGGTACGCGACACACCGCTATTCCAAGATGTATCCACATACCAAGTTTGGTATCTCAAAGTCTTATAGTATTGAAAATATGACCCGGACAAGCATTCGGAAGGACGGACGGATGGAAGGACTGACAGGGTGCAAACCTATAGTCACTTCCGGGACCAGTGGGGGACTAAAAAGCATGGGCACCAAAAAAGTAAGCCATGTCATTAAATGTTATGACAATTAATGCAAATGGTGTAATATATGATATTATATATATCAATTAAGCAATATATGCATTGTCAAAGGAACACTTAGTCATGTAGTATAAAGCCTGTTGTAAAAGATGTCGATTTTATAACATTTTGTGTATACAAATTTAGTGGTATTAAGGACGCATTGAAACTGATATGTTGCAATTTTGAATGTAAAGGTATGCCGGTTAATATCGTTTTAACTATTCTAACTAAAGAGTTATCAAATGCCTATGACATCGGTGTGCAAAGGTACACTAGCAAACACGACAGTGGAAAATGCTTTAGAAACAAACACATGCAAGAGAAATATAGCAAGCTAAGACAAAATACTGTTGGTGTGAAATGGCTGAAGCCTCACGTAGTTGGTAAGAGCCGAATAGTACAAAGATTGCAAATTTGGCAAAGTTGTGTTAGTATCTGGCACAAAAAAGGAAGAGGTTGCTGATAGGTTTAAAAATCATGCAAATCTGTATACATATGTAGTTTCAGAGAAGTCGCTATATGTTTTTAACAATATAACTGTATATAAACGAAGATGGCTCCAAGCAGCACTATTTAATGGTGAATCAACAGAATTTCTGACATGTATCAACATGGTGCTGATTATTGTAGAAAAAGTACTATATCAATAGCATTTATAGTCTTCTAGAAGTTGTTGCGACAAACTTGCTCCCGTGTCTGCCATTTGCAAGTAAAGCATATGTGGAAACAACTAAAACTTAATTGAAATGGTTCATCACAAAATACCAAGGTGTGGAATACTAATCTGACCATGCTCTTTCATTCACTGCCGCTGTCAGTGAACATCTGTCGCAAGACACTCTCTTCCACTACTGCTGTCTCTGAACAAGCAGGATACACAATAAGGCAGAATACCCTGTAACTGGAAATAGAAATGTCAACACCATGTAAAGAAAAACACAAAACATAAACCATGGAAATAACGTCTCAAATTCAATGCCTTATTAACAGGCTGAGAGGTGCGCATATTAATGGGACAGTCAGCAGCAATCTTTTATTTAAACTCCAAAATGTTATAACTTATAATTTAAATATATGTAAGCAAACTGAAAATCAATTCTTGATTAATCAATCAAGGTGCTAATTTTAATGCTTGATAAATGCTTCAAAAATGCTGTGTGTCCCTTTAATAAATAAAAACACTTTGTGTGTGATGCAATTTAATTTTGTATGTAATACCCTGTATATTTGGGATGTTTTGATTTAAATGTTTGAAATAATTCACTTTGATGTCTGACTTGTTACATATTTTTTACTTAGTCATGAAAGATAATATTTAAGACCTTAATATGTACCTTAAATGTTTATTGTTTACCATCGAATGGTGATGTGGCATATGGTGTTAGTCATCTGTGGGTATATCCTTCCACAGTTTTTAACCAATTGTTTCGAAACTTTACATGATGTTTATCTATGATGTCAAGCGGTGCATATCGATTTTGCATCAAAATCAACATTATATATGAATATATATTTTTGCCCTGTACAATTTTCTACAGATTGTTTTCAGTGCGGTCATTCGTGTCCCATGGACATATTGAGTTATGGAGATGTTCGGTTGCCCTATTTATTTGAATTGGTTCTTTAAGGAACACAAATTGATTGGTTATATGTTAACTTAATTTAAAAAGGTTTAGGTTTCTTTAAGTGGCAAAACAGTGACTTCATTTTAAGTCGGCCATAGTCTTTTAGAAAACTTCAATTAATGTTTATGACATTGTGAACTTGTAATGTGCTGAACTTTATGTAACGGAATAGACATTGTTAAATATAATTATTAAATACAACAAAACTGTATAACATTGTGTTTATTGAACTCACAAGAAAATGATTTTAAATGTAAGTTCAATTACGTGTCACCACCAGGAGTTATACGTGAGCTGGACTATACCATTAATTCCCCATTCCTGGCCTAAAGCTCACAGTGACTCCTGATCGCATCTCTAAGTCTTGTAACCACAGGAAAGGAGGTGCTGGTGTCATATCCACAAAACTAATTTATCAATAAGTACTCTACCATCATCACCACTTGATTTGAAAATTAACGCATTATCATCTGTTAGTTGTAAACTAATTTTAATTTGACTAGGAGGAAGCATGTTTGTTTCTAAACCTTCTAAAAATGAATATTTGTTTAATGGAATTATAGAGTTAACTATTATATTATCAAGGATTATAGCATGACGAGCTGTAAATCCTAAATTATAACCAGCTTGGTCATCTTGAGATTCTGCTGCAGATGTATTGTCTATATAAAAGTATTCGTTTGTTCTGGTTGTTTTTGCATAATCGTCAGACAATTCAAGCAAACTGTTAACGTTAACAAATCTATGAAGAGTATTACCGTCGTAGACTAATTTTTCGTTTTGCTTTACCTAAATTTGGTCAATCAATGAAGCTGCATCATTAATTAAAGCAATTGTATCAGCGTTTACGAAAGCAGCTCCATCAGCAAGCTTTTTTTTACCTGAAAACTGATTCAAAATATGTGTTACACCAATCAAAGTGAAAACTTCTATCATTTATTGTAAATTGGTAGCCACTTTTCATTTGTCTAGTAGCATTTCCGGATCTTGTTATATGAGTATCTAATTGAATAGGTACATGTTCGTATCTAGTATTATATTTTTCACTTCGAAACATCTATATATACCATTAATTAGATTATTTTTTATTAATCAATTGTTTAATTATTGTATGAATATTTTTAGTTGCCCTTCCGGATATTAATCTATTAATTTTTGCATTTACATCGTTTTCAATTTCAGCTACAGCTTCTTTTCTACTATCAGCCTTTGTAATAAATACTGATAAAGGTGATCCTTTGAGAGCAACAAACATAATTAAGAGAATAAAGCAGCAGACTCGGTTTTATTGAGTCGATTCATGAGAAGTAATGAAAGAAGCAACACTTCTAACGCCCCCTAGCACCGGCTTAAGCGGTACTCTACTTCAAAGCCACCTATATTGGGCTCGTTGGTCCAAAAGGATCAGTAAAAAATAACACTACTGATTCGTAGCACGGGGAGACTTTTTACAGCCGCCACACTGCACTAAACGAACGCTAGTGTGAATGTTAATAAATACTGATAAAGGTGATCCTTTGAGAGCAACAAACACAATTAAGAGAATAAAGCAGCAGACTCGGTTTTATTGAGTCTGTTCATGAGAAGTAATGAAAGAAGCAATACTTCTCACGCCCCCTAGCACCGGATTAAGCGGTATTCTACTTCAAAGCCATCTATATTGGGCTCGTTGGTCCCAAAGGACCAGTAAAAAATAACACTACTGATTCGTAGCACGGGGAGACTTTTTACAGCCGCCACACTGCACTAAACGAACGCTAGTGTGAATGTTAATAAATACTGATAAAGGTGATCCTTTGAGAGCAACAAACACAATTAAGAGAATAAAGTAACAGACTCGGTTGTATTGAGTCTTCTCATCTGTAAGTTCTTTTAAAATGATACCAACTTTTGGTCTTACAACTGAAACTTATGTATCAGGAGAAATGGTTCCTACTTCATCTCTAATTTCTTTAGAACCACTCTCTATGATATGTTTTCCAGCAGTTTCTAATGCTTTCTTACCTGCTGTTTTTACAGATTCACTAAATATCTTCGAGCCAACCTTTGAAATATATCAAATATGCCAGCTTTTTTAAACGCGTCTTATATAACTTATTTATATTACATTAATTATTTTAAAATAAATCGAAATGACGTATGCACTCCATTAAGATTAATACTATAACCGGAGAAATCGGTTACATAAACAATCAATAAATAGTAATCCTGTTAATGATTGTTTTATTTACTTCACAGTACCCAACTCTTATCGGTTCGTCTTTAAAATGATATGACCTTGTAAAGTGAGCTGTACTTATTTCATAAATAACATCTCCGTATGATCAATCAACGATAGAATTACTTATGAAATCACAGTGAATATACAAAGTATCCATAGAATTTGTTATGTTTGGTGTTATTGTTCCAAACTTAGTTTCTCTAATAACTGCATCTTTGTCAAAATCAATTATGATGTGAAAGTTTGACCTCCCTAAATCAAGCACACATTTATTATGAATGGTAACTATACATTTGAAACTTGAAAAAATCAAACTCAATTATTACTGGAACAGGTGAGTCAGCAGTTAAATCACCGTTTATAGCTAATGTTGCTGTTGTTTTATATAATTATCGATATCAGCATAACTGTAATTTCCATTTGGGAAAATAATATCTTTCCAATATTTTCCATTAAAATACCTTATCATTTTGCCATGAGTAAGTCATAGAATTAATCTGATCAAGTCCAATGCCATACTGTTTGTTCTTGTCTAATATCAATGGTCTATCCAACAAAAATTACTTGGTGTATTTGAGCGATTATTTATTGAAGCTTTTTCTGATGATAATATTTGTTTTTTTGTTCCATTATACATATTAGTAGTTAAAATTAATTACCTAAATAAAACAGTTTAAAACTTGAGTTTTCAAAATTATAAACTTGAGTAGTGTCACTTTTTATTTCCCAACATCACCCTTCAACACATATTCATTCATTAATGGGTGGTGTTACCTATGCGTGAGTATAATGATAATGTTGACATGATTTAAAATAAAGGGACATTGTACAAGTTAGATTAGAGGGACATTTGCCAATATTTTTGGACTTTATTCTAAAAGCGGATTTTAAAAAAATACTTGATCTAATTTATGTGTATTCTGCAAGTGAATATTTTACATTGTACAATTTGAATAAATTTGTTGATTATATCTTAAAAAGTGTTGTTGCTGTTTTTGCGCTCGGCTTCGATTATTGTTACTTTTTATCCGTAACGGGTGGGATCGGATATTGCGTGAAGAGCCCAATCAGACTTTCTTAAAACGTATTTATATCGCTCTTCTAATGGAAAACATGGATTTTTTTCTCCACTTTGTCAAAATTTCCCGGCATTTGCGATACTTTTTTGACGAGCATCCTATTTTTTATCATTCATTTGGTAAATGTAAAGCAGCAAATTAACAATAACATATCTGTGGGTTCCGCGAGACAACCTAAATTGGGAAAAAACTAGCAAAATCCAATAAAAGCAAAAGCCTACCTCACGAATTGTGTCGAAAAAACATCTGGGATACGATGTTGATAAAATCAACGCATCAAATGCCGCGAGGATACGGTCAACCTTGCTCACGAGCATAATCGAGCAACTACGCATCGTGTCTATAGTTAGCAGACAAGAAAAAGGACAAAAAAAAAGAGGTTTGAGGCGAACGACAGTGTGAGGGTGTCAAAAGAGCATAACAATATATAAGCAGTCATATGCACTAAAGGTCTGACGTGATGGAGGCGGCAGCACGACATCAGCTAGAAGGGAATTCCACTGGAGACCCCATTTATGGGGATGATGTCCAATATTATAATAAAATATATGTCAGCACGCATCTAATGCATTCTAACATAAAAAAACACACACTTTAACTGCGGGCCTATGCCGTCAAAATGGCCAAGCTATGCCCCTGATACATATTTCTTCAAGTAATATAATTCTATGAGTTTTTAATTCACAAAATGTATACATCTTTCCAATACAGTTATGTTAAATTACACCCACCCACTTCCTGCCTTATAAGCGATACACCACTTTTGTTAAAATTAAAAACCTTAATTATATGAACGTTTCTGCAAAGCGTCTACTGTAATTCTACATTACCGCTCTATATAGGTGGATAATTTAAACGTATTGCACCTTAAAAAGTTGTACATGTTGCAGTTATCAGATTGTGCGTTGTATGTAATCAGTCTTCCCTCTAATACCCCAGTAGATTCGTTGTCAAACAATGCTAATGTTGTTTTGACTGAATCATCATGTTCATACATTATTTAAGATTCCACTCGTTTGACAGTAGATAACATATCAGATATACTATGGGTAAGATGTTAAAGTTAAGCGTGAAAACCCTTTGAGGTTAATGCAGCAGTATGGCAAACACTATCGACTTCCTTATTCGAATATTAAATTACTAACCTGCGCATTCTGATGTGATAGCATGGCTTTGTCATTTCAAGTTAAAGGGTAATTTCACCAGTGGAATGCTTTAAACTAACAATACAGTTTTGATTTTAATCTTTATTGAATTTACCTGTTCATATTTAAAATAGTAAGATGTCATTATCCGTGTCTGTATCATAGTATTTATTTTCGTCATAGTATTTATTTTCCTGTGAAGAGATCTAATCGAGCCATCAATCCTTAGTTTAGAATGATAGGTAGGTCCATGTTACGACCTCCATGCGCACTTTTCCGGCTATGTTTTTGAAAACAGCACGCAACGGCTTCATAAACTACCACCATATTTCAATAGAACAAACCTTAAATACAACACGTGCATGCATACAACTCACCAAAGAGAAGTTTATCTCATCGACCAAGACATTTTTTTGTAGGATTGTTCATGTTTCAGCCGACATAGTTTTTGCTTGACGTTTTGAAATATCCGCCCTGTGTTGTTCCGTATTTGGAAACTTAAACCCGGCCTCAACTGACACACACACACACATTTTTAGTATTTACATCACCGCTCTCGTGTAATCTCGTTCCGTATTTGGAAACTTAAACCCGGCCACAACTGACACACACACACCACACACACACACACACACACACACACACACACACACATTTTTAGTATTTACATCACCGCTCTCGTGTAATCTCGTTCCGTATTTGGGAATTTAAACCCTCCCAATACATGAATACAATTGCAACACAAATTACGACACCTGTTCACAGTCTCTAAGCAACTTCATTTAAACAGAGATCCTTAAAGGCACGTAATGCACCCCTTTATCTGTCGTGGTCGGAGAAAATCTGCACACCTTTCGAAGTGATACCCAATGAAAACGTTTGCGATACAATAATGCATAACATTCAAATTTGTGACATTCCAAAACGGTCTTCTATCATCTCAATCATCAAATAAAATCACTGATGCGCATATAACGAAATGGAGATGCATTTTTCCTTAGGGATAGTTTAGGGATCTATTAGGTTTTATTTTCCGACATATATAAATGGAATTCTGAAAGTCTGTTATTCACAACCATACCTTAAAGCTTCAGACCATATACATAAACCGCACACCTCTTTGCAAGCTTGTCTTTCTTTGTACTTTCATGTTTATCAGTAAATGACGACTTCGGGTACATGGACGTGTTGAAAAACTGCAATAGGTAATCATTGACAACGAAGATTCCGACAGAGTATTAGTTACCGCAGGAGTACCACAAGGCCCAGTTATAGGTCCGATCTTATTCCTCATATATATATTGATTTAATTACCTATCAGATAAGATACATCAAATGTAAGACTGTACAGATGATACCGCAGTGTACATGGCTGTCTTTAGTTTCCAAGATACCAAATTTCTGCAGTGAAACCATAAAAAACTCTCCCTATCTGTATAAAGAATGGGATATAGAGATTTAATCCAGGTATGTGCACAGCCATCCATGTAACAAGATCAAAACTCAAATCCCATCGATTTGCACATTGCATGGTCACACACTGGAAACAATTAGAAGTACTAAAAACATGGGTGTCAACATACGTATTGATCTTACCCGGAAAGGTCATGTCAAAAATGTCAATACTTCAAGCAACATATAACTATGCAGGCTTGTTAAAAGCGCAAAAAAAGCCATAAGATCAACTGCGTACAAAGCACTAGTCCGGGTGTTCTTCCCCAGTCTAGTCATACTCTACACAATATAGACAAACTGGAGATGAATTTGACGAAGAGCTGACGGGTGGTTGCAAAATGATTTCTCATATGAATCTAGTGTCACAATATGCTTGACATCCTGAACTGACAATATTTAAGGAAGACTTTCTAAAGCCAATGATTAGTTGCAATCCAAATGCCTACATGCATCTAGCCTCCTACGAGGATATCTAGGCTGTCAAATCTACTAGTCTTTCGTCAGATCATCAATGTTTGTCTATATTGCGTTGAGCATGAGGACTCCAGATGCAGTTGATCTTATGGCTGTGTTTTTACTTCAGATATTGCGCTTAAAGAAGCCCAGAGTTCTATTGCTTAAAGTACTTGCCTTTTTTATATGATCGTTCCATGTAAGATGACTGCTTATTTTGCCACCCAGGTATTTGGCACTGCTTATTGTTTCTAATGTGTGACCATGCAATGTGTAAGTTGATGAGATGAGCTTTTTAGATCGAGTTAAATGGATGGATGTACACTTACATGGATTAAACGCCATATCCCATTGTTCTTCAGATATAAAGTGTTTGTCAAGGTGACGCTACAGAAATTGAGCATCTTGGAAACTACAGACAGCCAGGTTCACTGTGGTATCATCTGCAGTGTTACGTTTTACGTGATGTTATCCGATAGGTCTTCTTATATTTGAGGATAAGATCTGACCTAGAACTAAGCCTTGTGGTACTCCCGCGGTAACTGGTACCCTTCGGTAACTGGTACTGAATCACTGACTTTTTTCGTTTCCTACGCATCAATGGTATTCTTTGATGATTGATATGCGAGAAGGCCGTTTTGGAATGTCACAGTTTTGAATGTCATGCGATATTATCATTGAGTAGCACTCACGGCACAGACAGCTGTACCAGAGTGCGTTTAGCAGGCGTGTTTGCGTGCTGGCGTCGTCAATGCACCAGTGAAGCATTTGGCGTCACTCGCTGCTTCTCATAAGTTTTAAGCATGTAATTAACTAAATAGTAAATACGTTTTCATAGAATCTCTCAAATTCTCGCCAAATTAGCTTTAAATTTGAGTGGCGATTTCAACCATCCATTTCCCCAAGGACTTGGTTCTGAATCCGCGAAGCATAGTGTAGTGAAGAAATCAGAGCAGGCCGGTCAACCGAGGCTAGAGTAATGCTTCTTTAAAAATGTTGACATCAAAACGAGGTCATAACGAATAACGTTTATGATCTTGATTGAACAACTTTAGTTTATAAATCCTGGAAGGAGTGGTCACTTTTAATTTATATCTTCAATCTTGCGGTCAGGCGACATTACACACATAAAGGGGTGATACAATGGGGGTACCGCCTGGAACGGTCAATGGCAATAGAGGACAATGGGAGGTGGAGAGAGTGTGTGTGTGTGTGTGTGTGTGTGTGTTGGGGGACGGGGTGGTTAAACCAGGTTCTATCTACTAGTGCACCAAACTTTACTCTTACCCTGTTGATTAAAGTAAAACTTATATATTACTTGTTTATGTTTTTACATGTGAGCCATATATCAGGTTATATTTTCAATGTTATTTTCCATTGATGGAAGAGCTTTTTCTTTTTTAGAAATAACTAATACATGTATATCATTAGCTTGAAAATGTTCTACCGTGATTCAGCCATGGGAAACAGCACCAAAGCCTGTGGGAAAATGTTAGGTTGAAATTGCCACTTACGTAAGGGGAGATTTTGGCGAGACTTTGAGAGATTTTATGTGACTTTCACAATAAACGCATTTTCATATTAATTAAACGTTTTAAAATTTAAAATGTCTTACTTTTAACTTGTGAGAAGCAGCACGTGATGTCAACAAGTGTAACTAAACTGTTGTGTTATTAATTGGCGAAATTTATACTTTGTTATCTTTTAATTTGAAATAATATTGACTGTTATCAGTTATTGGTTAATTTAATGTTATCTGTTAATTATTTTTATTGTCCCCAATCCCTCTCTCTCTTTCTCCACCACCTATCGTAAAATGTAAAATTTAGGATTGTTATTTTATTTTATTTACTGTTAACTGTTTCTAGTATTGTTAATTCATTGTTATCTGTTATCATCAATTCAATTTGCGGTTATCCTGTTATGGGACCCCCTCCGGCTACCCTATCCCCACCCCAGCCCACCCTGAAGTAGCTTTATTTACAACATAACGTTGACTTTTATTTGCCTGGAAAACGGGCGAATACAGTCGGCTAAGTGCTAGTGGTCGCTTTATCGGCCTAATCTGCCCAGATCGATATCTGCATGTAAGACATTATACGACATAATACATCATACGGTTTTGGCTGTCCGAGACTAACGTCTCCGTGGCCGAGGTATTAACTACGTTGCGTTGTAAACCTTCTCTCCTCTCACCGCTGAGGGTTCGCATCCCACTGGAGCTCGAATTGTAAGTGAGGAAGTGTTGATTCTGAAGGATGGCGGGGAGATGTACAGTACTGGTTCTACCCTGGAAAAGTGGGTGATCTGCCTCCACCACAAACAAATCGACCGTCATATATATAACCTTACATGTGTTGACAATGACGTAACACACCATACAAACAAACAAACAAACAAACTGTCCGAGACTAGAATACACGTAACATAGAGTAGTAAAGAAATCGGAAGCAGGCCGGACGACCGATGCCGATCATTCCGGTGTAAATTTGATTTAATTAAAACGTGACGTTAACTCGAAATGTTTTATTTTTTAGATTTTAAATGAACATATTTATATCACATAATCGACAAACTGTACATAGCTTGAAATAAATATCTTGTGTATATCCGATAAATATCTCGTCTAATACAGATACTACTCATTAGGTCGAGTACCTTTATATTGATTGATATAATTTTATTTGTTTTGTTTCAACGCGATATAAAGAAGAGAAAAATTTGTCAAGTTCACTAAAAACGATTTATTGTAAATTAAAGAACCATTGCAACGTATTTGTTTGCATTTATTGAATTACATCGTGTTTTGGCGACATAAATATATCGATTTATAGATATATATTTTAACAACTCGAGGTATTTTAAATTGAGAAATTCAATATTACCCGACAAGACGAGGCACGAATACGCTTCCGTAGCTTCCGTAGATAGACATCCGTAATACAGATAATACTCATTACGTCGAGTACATTTATATTAATATATTTTTATTTGCTTTGTTTCAACGCGATATAAATAAAATAAAAACATGTCAAGTTCACTAAAAACGATTTATTGTAAAATAAAGAACCATTTCAACTTGTTTGTTTTGCATTTATTGAATTACATCGTGTTTTGTCGACGTACATATATCGATTATAGAATATGTATATCATAACAACTCGAGTTATTTCAAATTGAGAAAGTCAATATAACCCAACAAGACGAGGCACGAATACGCTTCCGTAGAAAGTAGTTATCTTTAGCTAAATAAATCTATAAAGATATTAAAGATCAAAGCTGTATTAAATAATTAATATAATAATGATTAGATAATGTGTTTTTAGCAATTAGAATAAGGCAATTTTGTTATTCTGATGGTTTTGTGTGTTTTTGAATTTATTAAATCGCTTATTTCGCATCCAAATTTAAACATCTTTATTGTTTTAGAAAGTACATGCATATTCTGAGCTTTCCAGTGATATACAGTATTGTAATATCTATAAAACACTAAAAAAAGTTATTCTGGGGACCCGGTAGTGCCATACTTTTTTTTTACCATAAATATAGCAGGGGGACAGCAAGTAAACTCGTCAGTCAAAGGTCTTCCGCAAAATTCTATTTTTAGATATCTTAAGTCGTTATTTGAATGGCACGTTGAAAGATTATCGCGACTTTTTATTAATTGTTGAGATATTTTATCGTGCTTTTAAGTTTTATATTCGTGAAATTATGTCGGCTTCAAAGAGAATTTATCACGAAAAGTCGCAATAAAATGACCATAAAGTCACGATAATTTATGTCAACATAAATTAAGTGCATGGCAGCCACATGCCACCATAGGAGAGGGCTGACCGTATGTAAAATTAAACATCTAATAGCATTTCAGTCCTATAATAACTAATAACGATCACATCTGTAACAACAGTGTGTCGGCAAAACAGTTTACTGGTATTCGAAAATATATATCAATTTTATTTTGTTTATATCCAGACTAATAAATGTTTGTTTGGCATTTTACATATCCAGACCATAAATAAAGGCATGTGTTCGTTTTAAAGACATGTGTCCCCTTAGAAAAATATTGATCGTAACTCAAACTCTTAACTGTTTTTCTAAGAGTATAATTAATATGTAAGAGTTTATGCAAGTTCGGTAACACCATAAGGCATCGTGATATGCTACGACTGAATGGAGATGGACAGACAAAACACATACAGACGTTCTGATGGGTGGTTGTTTGTATGAATGGATGGATAGACATTTATGCATGCTTTTTATTTAACACTTAACTAGTTTTGTTTTTTTTCTACAAAATGTATATGAAGAACCTGTCGCAACGGGTTTACAATATCAATATCGTATACAAATGGGTGCATTTCAGTCATAGTGAATGTTAAAACATGGCTGTAAAATAGTTTATAGACAGACCATAAACCGCTTGATATGTTCCTTGACGTGATAAATACTAGAGGGTAAACTATATCAGTTGTTTATGTTCTTAACAAATTAAGATTGAAAAAATAAGCCTTATTTCATACAAATGTCTCATCCTGAATGTGTACGGCAGAAAGCTTATGTAATTAACATCTTCATTATATATAACACAATTATTATAATGTGATATTATAGTTAACGAAAACAGCGTTTTATTTCAACAACTAATTCATACTGCAACCTCCACTGTAAGAGGGTGAGAAATACCTACTATTCAACCTGCGTAGATGAAATATTGTAAAAAATCAGTTAACCGACTATCATTTGAATATGTAAAACTATTCAATTCGTAACCAGACATATAATTTGATATGTCTGGTTTTAAATTAATAGAGCAACGTTAATAATGCGACAAAGACCTGGGTGCAAGAGATTGTATTACCCTCAGAATAATGATACCGGTTAAATATCCACAAAAGCAAACACGTGTCACTTGAAAGAGATTATATCATATCATAAATTATTTTCAGTTCCCAAAATAATGAATGTGGCTAAATATTTGGCAAGTAGCTTAAGTTATATTAAAAAGTTTGAAAACTTGAAGTTGAAGACCAGAATAAGACCAATACAACGTCTCTCTTGTGTTGGGCAACTGCGTGGAGACAACCGTCAGAATTCGAATTGACTCTACAGTTATGTGGGTGAGAAAGCTCTGTATTTACATTGTGCATTTCATATCTCGATGCATACTTGAATGTTCTTTCGTTATGGTGTCAGATGGCATTTTTTCTTTGTTGGTGCATCGTCAAACGCACTTCTTAAACGAACACAGGTGCGCGAGTGCACACCCACACAGTTTTATTTATACATGACTATATTTAATACCAAGGACGTCATGAATACATGTTTTGCATAAGATTATGACACGTCAATTAAACAGTAATTGAAGTAATTCAGCTGCCGAAGGCAGCTGACTCTTGTATGGGTTTTATAATTGTCTATGGTTAACAGACTGTGACTCATGTAAGTGGCAATAAGCATGCTTTATAACTTGAATTCCTAGAGAACTCGTCTGAAAAACTTGAATGGTATAAACACATATTTTGTATTGTTGAAAGGTTACCATTCACTTGCTGAAATGACGTTTTCGTAAACCAGTCTACTGAAATTGCTATTATACGTTTATTAGCGAAGAGACATTCACAAGCTTCAATAGCGCAGTTGATCGAGGCGCCGTGTTAGTGCCCAGGAAGGTAGGGTTCAAGCCTGCTGATTTCCCTTTTTTTCTTTTCTTTTTTTAATTTTCATTGGTTTTCATTATTGCTGATGGTAAGGTAGCAATAGTTTCTTTTCATTTTTCACTTTGATAATTACACATGGTAACAGTGAACAGTTTATATGTGTTGTAATGCACACTCTAACGCACATGTATCCCTTACATGTGAACAATTGTATTTCTGTGCTGATGTGTACTTCTAGCACGTCGTGTTACAAGATAATTATAATCAATGTGTAAGACATGTCAAGGTATTTGAACAGAAAGAAGCGATGTCGCCCACGTTGATTTAAAAGGCTTGGTAGGAAGAATTGATGGTAAAAATCGGGAAGAATGTAAGAAAAAACGGTCGTTGCGTGTTTATGTTTTTTAATATTGTTTTAACACTCGTGACTTGATATATTATTATGTTAACTTCTTGTCTCTCGGCAGCTATTTTACGCTTGCGTAAAATCTTGCTTGTATTAATTTGAAATAAGTTGTGCAAATAATTATTAGTTATAGTAATAGTTGTGTAATGCTGTGACCTGATTTTAAGATTCTGCTCATAATTATATGTTTACCATCGATGAGGGCATTAAGATCCTTTGACCTTTTTGATATATGAATTCGAGACTAATTGTGTATCTATATTTATAAAACCACTTTTCAATTGATTAAAGTTACTAAAAGCTCGGACAAGTTTGAAAATCAACCAGATCGAATTAGCAACACCGGAGTTATGGTCATTGATTTAGTTAAATATGCTATATGTTGCCTCGTTAAGGCGATATGACCTTTTAGTTTATTTGTCATGAGATGTCTACCAGACTATGATTGTTGATATTAATAGAAGCTCGGACAAGTTTAAAAACCAGTTATATCGCAACGGTAACACCAGAGTTATGGTCCTTTAACTATTTAAAAATGCTATATTTCGTTTCATTAGCGCCTTAGCACCTTCGTTACCCATCCCATATTTACCAACCTCGATCAATTTGTTGATATAAATGTATGCTTGGGCAAGATCGAAAACCAGCTAGATCTGTTCAGTTACGCCACAGTCATGGCCCTTGATTTTTTCCCCTAAAATGCTTTATTTTGCTTTGTTAAATATCTAGATATTTCTCCTAGATATTTCTCTTTTCATTTATTATTTTTCAAAATTGGTCTCAGTATATATATTAATAACAGCTTGATGCAGTTTAATAACCAGCCACAATTGAGCTGAAACAGCAGAGTTAAGGACCTTGACTGAACGAAAAGTTGTATGTTTTGCTTTATTAAAATTGTAGGTCCTTTTTGTTATCCGATCTTTACCAAATTTGTGTTAAATATTTGTATCGATAAAGCTCAGACAAGGTTTTTGGAAATCTTATATTTTATGAAGTTATCTCGGTCATAGAAGAAAGCATGGACTATTTCAAAACAGCAGAGTTATGTTTTTTAATTATTTAACCATGTCAAACATTTTACTTTGTTAAGACTCTAGCTCCTTCTAATTTCGTCCGATCTTTACCAGACGGGTTCATATGTAAATACTAGGTAAAAAAAAAAAACGAAAATTGTCCAGAGTTGATAATTATGTTAAAGAAAAAAATAGGCGTCGTTATAGTACATATACCATTAAAACGATACATGTGTGGTTCTTTAAAAGCCAATAACATTATTAACTCGAGAATTAATTGACAGAGTAATGATATTGTAGATGACCTAGGGGTCAGTGTTAAAATCTTTCAAATGTTTTAATAATAAATGAGACACAATGCATATTGAAATTTTGAAATGCTTATAGGCATGACCCAATGTTAAAATGTCACACATTAATGATCTGCTGCAACTTCAACTCAAGTATGGATAATGTAGCAGTGTAATTTTCATATAGAAAACTAATTTTCCACTTGAAAAATCACCAGGAAAGGTGGGGTCACAAGACATATAAAAAAGTTTTTGTTTTTTTACTAAACAGGTCAAGGGTACAGCTGTTTTCATTGATAGTTGCTCACAAAGTGTAAGCATTGATTTCGAATATGCTCCTCAGTGATCCAGTAAAACCTATTAATATGCTTCTTATACATACAACCACAAAATCGAATAGAAATGGGCAGTTTCC
>JAWPHD010007529.1:0-127801 GCA_037043455.1 Cyrtodaria siliqua | reverse complement strand
GTATGGTTAATTGAAATTTTCATCCAAATGCATATTATAGGCATGAACCATGTCAATGATATAATAGATGACAGTAATTCAACACTATTGATGTGAACATAATATCAGAAACAATATTTATTTGTCAGAAATAGTGCCCTTTATATTCGAAAAGTTTAGTGCAATTTTACTCTAAGATGTTTTGTTTTTATGTTAAATAAATTTGTCCATAGAATTGTCCATTTATCTAAAAATGGCACACGAGACATCATTTCTAAATAAAGTAAGCCATGTTATCACATCATCCAAAATTCGAAGTACACCATTGTTAAAAATTAAGATTTTCTTTATACGCCATGTGCCTTCAACACACGCACATGATACACAGGAAAAGCATGCAGGTGAATTGTAAATTGAAATATGCTGTATGGTGAAACATTCGGATAAACAGGTAATTTGATCGTATTCATATGTTATTATTTAGTTTGTGCTGTTTTTGTAAGAATATAATAATAAATTACTCTTGTGTTGCCATGTTTCTATTCACAACAGTCACTCGGTTGTGTTAAATACATCCAAAAATATAGTTGCCATTTATAATAGTTTGACAATTAAAACCCGTCAGTGCCACCATACTATAGCATTGAGATTATTTTGAAAGTACATGCCATTGAAAGAATAGCTTGTTTTTTTTACAATGATTGACTTTGAAATTTAGATGATGTGATAACGTGCCGTATTGAATTTAGAAATGATGTCTCGTGTGCCATTTTTAGATAAATGGACAATTCTATGGACACATTTATTTAACATAAAAAGCAGAACATCTTACAGTAAAATTGCACTAAACTTTTCGAATATAAAGGGCACTATTTCTGACAAATAAATATTGTTTCTGATATTATGTTCACATCAATAGTGTTGCATTAATGTCATCTATTATATCATTGACAATGTTCATGCCTGTAATATGCATTTAGATGTAAATTTCAATTAATCATACCCCATCCATTTTGGATTTTTTTTTCAAAGATGGCTGACCAATAGTCCTTAAGGAGAGATTTGGTTTCGGATGGATTAAATTTTACAAGCCATCGTTCTGCCCAATTTGCTATTTTTAGTAGATCAGAATTAAGTGTATTTGCAGCAGAGATTGAATTATCTGCAACAATAAATTGGCACGTGTCTGCAAAGAGACGAATGCTTGATTTTATGTCTATAACAATATTATTAATGTAGAATAGGAATAAAACTGGCCCTACCATGGAGCCTTGGGGAACACCGGCTTTAATGTTATCCCAATTCAATTGGGTTCCTTAAGAAGAAGCATTGTTTTTTGTCACTACGATAACTTTGGAACCATTTTAAAGAGATTTTCTGTAATACTAACAGCCTTCAATTTTGCAATAAGTCCCTCGTGCCAAACACACATATACAATTTCTTCTGTAAAGCTCTATATTCTGGAGAGGAAATAAGGGCGATATTCTGTGATATCAGCAAAACCTTTGATCGTGTTTGGCACGAGGGACTTATTGCAAAACATTTCGTATAATATAAAGTAATATGACAAATATGAGTACGCAAAATACAAAATGAGGATGCACGGCTAGTAACTAGAACAACAAAACGTGTCTATATTGACAACCTATTCAGAGAAATAGGTTGGGGGAACTCTCCATCATGTTTTATAAAATGGTAAACCATTTAATCCCAAAATTCCTCTTTGATTCAGTTCCTACTTCTGTCGGTAACATCTCTAGTTATAACCTACGAAATGCCATGAACATCCAAACTATTAATGCCAATGCAGACTATCACTACGACTATTTTCTCCCCTCTGTCATTCGCGAATGGAATAACTTACATGAAGATTCACGTCACGACGCAACAGTTTTTTCTTTCAAAAACTCACTTAATCGTGATACATGTAGTAACAACATTCCATTTAACTACTACTTCAGACAAAGAAACCTTCAAATACTGACACTAGAATGCGTTTAAATTGCAGTTCCCTGAACAACGATTTATCCAGTAGTTCGTTTCATTCACTTTGTTGTTGTATTTTCCAAAACGGCAGCATCTTCTTCCGTGTGTCAATCCCCATTTAACCCTATTTCAAGCAACGATGATAAAATGACATTTAAATTGTATTCTCTTTTACTTGATTTAACATCTGAAGTTGCGTTATTTTTTTTCCTTTCAGTTTGAATGCTTTATTACTCTACTATCTTATGTTTCATTCATGTAATTAAATAAGCTAATCTAGAATACGTTTAAAATATTTTAGTTAACACTATTCATTGCTCCTACCTTCAGAATTTATATTACAAACGTATCAAATTACTGCAGTTAAACATGCCATCAAGTACAATTAATATTGTACTCTAAGGAACAGAACATCAAGTATTTTACTTTCGTTCTAATCCGTTTGCTCCTATTGTGTACAAATATTATAAATACATGTGAAACAAATATGTTTAAACCAAATCACTCTCGATAACCATACTTAGGCGGTACACGACAGTTTCTAAAAGTGTACACTGTAGTGAAACTTGGAGGCAAGTATAATTTTTCAAATACATAAATAGTATGCCTTTATCTGCAACATATACATACTTAAAACTATCTAACTATGGGTCTTGCTATAACTTGCAAAGTTGAAACTTTGAAACTAAAACTAAAACAGCATTTCTTATTTAAAAGAACAAAAACATATAGAAATGGTCTACATCTAAAACACACCAAAACTCCTCAATTATACATAACGCACCGTACAGTAATTTTGTCAAATATGTGTTTTGTATTATTGTACTTATCAACCATCGCCTGTAGCACGTCTAAATATGTATGTGTATTGTTTGCTGTGAAATATTTCCACATCCTCTCTTTTAATGTTCTATTAAATCGTTCAATTACTACAGATTTTCCATAATTAAAGGTGTGATACATTGCAATAGTATTATCATCAAGAAATTGTTTAGACACCTTCCTATTAGATAATATTTTCGTCAGGTATGGAACCACCGTTTATAGACAAATTGTTGGTATCCCTGTGGGTACGAACTGTGCACCACTTGTCGCAGATTTGTTTTTATTTTGCTATGAAAGAGATTTCATGTTGAGTCTTTCACCAGATACCCAGGCAGATGTTATTGAAGCCTTTAACGACACCTCTCGGTATATGGATGACATATTGAACATTGACAACCCTTTCTTTCCAACTATGGTTATTAATATTTATCCTAAAGAACTTCAGCTTAACAAAGTCAATATATCTGATATTAACGCTTCTTTTCTTGATTTAGATCTCTCGATTGAAAATGGTGAAAACATTAGCAAAATCTATGACAAGAGAGATGATTTTAATTTTGACATTGTTAATTATCCTCTTGGATGAGAATGTTCCCCGAGCAACTTCTTATGGGGTGTATGTATCTCATCTTATTCGTTATTCAAGAGCTTGTACTCGAGTTGAGGACTTTAATATTCGTAATCTTTGTATAACTAAAAAGCTACTCAATCAGGGTTACCGTTACCATAAACTTCGTAAAACCTTTGCAAAATGTTATTATCGTAACCCTGATCTTCTTTCCAAATATAAAAGTAATTTAAGGACTCTTCTGCGACAAGGAATATCACAACCTGACTTCTATGGTGATATGATTTATAAACTTCCTAAGATTCTTGGTCATGATCACTTTCATACTATCTTTGTTAAACATGTTAAAAAGTTTATCCAAAGATGTTATGACCCTATCATTTTGCAACGTACTGCATGCTTGGTGGTGGACCCTTTTACAGTTCGCCACTATGCTTTCCTCTTTAATTGTACGATGACCGGACATGCTGTGGACCCTATGATGACGCCTACCTAAAGCCCATTGGGACGGTGGCGTTTGATGTTTGTCTATGATCTTTCTTGTCGTGCCTTTAATGGTTTATTCTCGTGTTGCTCTGGCTTCTGCCAAGTCACTGAGTACCTTTATTGTGGCTTTCTAGGCTATTGTTCTTTTTATATTATATTTACACGAGCATATTTGTGTTTTACTTATATTGCCTATTGATGCTGCCTTGTTGGTTAGAGATTATATCATGGCGGGGATTTCTTTATTTACACTGTCCTGTTTTAATGGGATGTGTGAGGTTTGGTGCACCCTAGAATCGGTTTAAACCCACTGACCGTTCCAAGGCGGTAGCCCTATTGTCAACCCTTTTGTGTTTGTGATGTCGTTTGTATTTATGATTACTTTTGCCTTCTTGTTGTTTGTTTGCGTGTTTGTTTCTGTGTTTTGTGGTTGACTGACCTTCTTGAATGCTACTTTCCCTGTCCGATCATTTTATATTTCTTTGTTATAAAATTCTACATCTTGATCAAACCACGACAATTTACATTGTCTCCCTGTACTTATAATTTTTTGAACGCTTTGGTAATTTCTAAACCAATTTTATTTTGAACAGGCATAACCCAAGCAAATTTACTAAATACATCAATAACAGTAAGCAAGTATTTTACACCTTTATTATACTGACAGCATATCAACCAAGACAGCATATCATATTTTATCAATTTCATTAACAATCACACGGCGTTGTGTGAACTTTCTTCCTATGGACTTCTGAAGTTCATCTGCTTGTCAGTCCATCTCAACGCCTTTTCTCGTTTTTTTATGCCCCATGACCAAGACCAAGTTTGTGTTTTGTACTAATAACTGGCTTGACTATCAAATGCTTAGCAATCTTTTCTCCAATAGTTTTAGACTTGCTAGTTTTTAAACCAGTCGTGATATTTGCAAACAGCATCTAATTCATTTACCGGTTCTCCGCTATCAAGTGGGTTACCAGGACCACAATATTTTTAACCAGGAAGTGTTAATCCTTTTTTAGGTAACAGAGGTAGTAAAGCTTTATGAATATCAATATTACCACCTGTTGTATTTTTAACAAATTGTATTTTAGTGATACCACAAGACGCACATGTTGTTTTTAACATTTTCTGCCATTTTTTGCTAGAATATACTGAGGATTAACTTTTTCAGTAATCATCTTTTCTTTAACACAGTAACTCATATATAATATAATTTATTTTTTATTGGCTTATACAGTTTTAATATTTTATAAAGAATATCATACTTGCAACTTTTTAATGAAGAATAGACAGAAATACCCACACAATACACTTGTTTTATCTTGATACTGAATAGTGTTGTATTTTATATTAGGTATATATGTTAAAATTTCTTTTGGTGGGCTTAGATCAAATGGATCAAAATAATATTCATTGCAGTAACAAGTTCAGTGTTTACCAGGTCCGGTATAATCATCAAGATGAATAATACCACATTCTTGATTATTTTGTTTTATAGGTAATATATTTTGATAAAAACCTCTGAAGTTTTTAATACCTAATTGCTTGACCCATTTTATTATATCTAAGTTAGAGATAGGTTCGTTTTTACGAGTGCGCCATGTTCCCATTTTCTACCTTTCGGCGAAAACCTTTCAGCGAATATCAGGGTATAATTTCCTATAATATTTCGCAAAAAAGTTTGAAATTTAATCTAAACTATAGTATATATAATGGAAAATCAAGAAATAACTTCTCAGCGAAAATATATACAAGTGACAGAACGTGCAATTGGAATGGTCGGATCAAAATATATACCTGAATTTCTAGCTAGTGAAAATGCATACGACAGTAACTTGTACCGGATATTTCAGAAGTTCGATACATAGAAGGTAATCTTGGGATGACAACACTACGAGAAATACCGGGGATGTGTGACGTATTCGTTGATGATATAGACATATTCGGGTATCTACAAAAAGATGACATACAAGAAAAAGCAGGAAAAGTACTGTGCACAAGTCCGAAAGCAAAACAAGCAGTAGGCATCTTGAGAAATTGTATGCGTAGAACATCCGCCGGTTATGGCAATGTAAAGATATGCATATCAGCAATGAAAAAAGAATCGCAAACATGGAAAACAATTACAGATATCGAGGAAGCTACACAATATAGGGCATTGAAAGCATGGAAGAAAATAAACCCTGGAAAAGAAGTACACGGAGTATTCGTAGTGAAAATAGTAGTAGCCGATATCCCATTAGAAAAAATAGAAGAAGAGAAGTAAGAATTCCTAGCGCAAGTGAATCAAAATGGATTGGATATATAGGCGATATATTATACAAAATACTTTTTAGGGAGTATGGATAGAAAAACTCTAGTAGAATATCTACAAAATCAAGATGATGAAATCAAAATAGTAGATAATACAAAAGCTGTAGGAAACAACGTCTGCACATATACCAAAGTCATAGATGGAAACTATATACGACTGAAAATATACAACAAGAAAGTATAACATTTTGAGGCTGGAGAAATACTTCAAAGATTCGGAGGACATTTGGCAGATTATGTGGATTCTAGCAACTATCGTCTTCAAAAAACATTTTTGCACCAAGATGTGCAAGATAGAGGATATACTAGAGTAGAAGTATCAATATACAGAAAAAACGATCATATATCGGGGCCGAAACTTCTCCTTGAAACTGTGCAAAAGTATAACAAAACAACCTCTATTCTATATTCAACCAGCGAAAAAACAATGGCTCCTACTTGCAGAAAAAAACAGATAGATCTCTAGTGATACACGACAAAATACACAAAAGAATATTCGTAGCATGGTATTGTAATACTCAAACAGGAAGAATAGCGGACACGACTTTCCAACCGAAAATTTCGTGGGAAAAAAGTGAAAGAGTATTCGATATCAGCATACGGATTCCGAAGTTGTCCAATATTTGTGCTATCGATCGAGAGAATAGATGAAAAAGACAATTCATTTCTACTAGCTCCACTGGAATGCTATGTGAAAAATAATGATAGCCAAACTATTCTAGTCGACAATAAACCGACAAAATGTAGAAAAACAAAAATAGAACAGAATGAATAACTACCAGATACGAAACATGTAGTGTGGATATGGAATAGAAACCAGAAAAAATCGATAGGAAATGGAAAAAAAACCATTTCCAATATTTCGACAAGAAACGGAAAGACAAATCTCTACCAACTCAAAATTGAAACGAGAACAGATGTCGCTAGATATCCTAGATGAAAAACAGTTACAATTTTGGAAAGAGAAAAAAATAAGGAAGTACAAGAAAAACTATGGAAAGAAAATATTTTCGAAATACAAAAGATATCTAAAGACCTAGAAGAGAAGCAGAAGTTGACTATGAAAAAATGGAGGATACCATGTATTCTTTGAAAGAAAAGAAAACAATAAAAATAGGAGAGATACCAATAGGAAAACGTAGAGTCCGAGGATACAAAGAAATGAGAGGTTCATTTTCAAAATTCGTAGTACTGTTGGGAAACAATCTAGTTTGGAGTGCAACTGGTTTGCAAAAGATAATAGAAAAACTAGAAGCATTCTCGTATAACCCAACCAAATGTATTCATACATTTGCGGACACAATCGTAGATATATTTCCCATAAAAGAATTTGAATCTCGCGGAAAGAAAGTAAGGTGGTACCTGATATAAATAGTCGAAATGCCAGACAAACCAGAAAATAAAGAATTATTGAATATTGATTTTGAAAAATTGGATAATATGGATACATTGCGCCTGTCTGGATACACGAAAAACAAAATAAAATGTATAGATATTCCCGAGGGAGACTATATCTGCAGAGAATACAAGCAATACAAGAAAAAATCTCTACCATGTCTTCTAGTTGAGGATGAAGAAATATACATACAAACTGTATTATATATGAGTGAAATGAGAAAAAAACGAGCAAGCATAGCAGGAGGAAAAAGATGGGGGAAAGATATCAAAGAATTGCAAGATAAATTGAAAATCCTAGTAGCCCACAGAAAGAAAAAAGTTCTATCTCCAGAAGGTCTGAGAGCAAAAAAAGCAGCAGGGATGAGATGGGGGAGAAACGTCAAAGAATTACAAAAACAATTACACGGATTAGATGGAATATTGAAAACCAAGAAAGACCAACTTGAAAAAGAAGAACAAGAAGAAGACCACAATGACACCGCCGATACACAAGAAATGTCAGATGATAGTACAGATCAAAATGATACCGAAGATAGTACAGAATATATTGAGTATGAATTACGAAATAGATTCAAGGATCTTTGGACAAAAGTAAAACATGGTATGTAGAAAAAGGAAGATCTGTATGAAAAATACAATTAGAAAAACTTGGATCCATAGCTGAAAAAGATAAACATGAAATACTCGATTGGTTGAATAAAGTATTTGTTGTGAATCAATACAGATAATCTCAATATATAAAATCATAGTTACAAAAGTGAAGTTACAAAATCCTATTTGCAAAAGTGACATTAGAAAGAAATATAAAAAGATCGGACAGGAAAAGTAGCATTCAAGGAGGACAGTCAACCACAAAACACAGAAACAAACACGCAAACAGACAAACAAGAAGGCAAGAGTAATGATAAATGCAAACGACATCACAAACACAAAAGGGTTGACAATAGGGCTACCGCCTTGGAACGGTCAGTGGCAAAGTAGGCCACTGGGGGTTTAGAAAAATGAAGATAGGATTTTGAATTTAGAAAAATGTAATTACAAAAAAGAAAATAGGATTTTGAATTTAGAAAAAATTAATATAAAAAACATTGTGCTATAAAAAAAAAAAAGTATTCACTGAAAAGTTTTCGCCGAAAGGTAGAAAATGGGGAAATGGCGCACTCGTGAGTACAATAATACAAAACATCGGAGTATTAAAATGACACCGATTGAAGCAAGTGATGAAAAGAATGAAGGAATGGTGTATTTCAACTTGTATGGAAAAATGAGAAGTAATCAAATTAAACCCAAGTTCAAAATTAGAGACAAAGTTAGAATCAGTAAATATAAAAGAACGTTTGAAAAAAGTTATACTTCAAATTGGACTGAAGACATATTTGTTGTTGATCACATTCATAGCACAAATCCTGTGACATACAAATTAAAAGATTTAAACCACCAAAACATCAAAGGAAGCTTTTATAAATTAGAAATGATAAAAGCAAAGCAAGAAATATTCAGAATTGAAAAAGTAATACGACGTGATTACACAAAGAAACAAGCATTGATTAAATGGAAGGATTACAATGAGGATTTTAATAGTTGGGTCCCATTTAAAGACATTCAAGACATAAAATAAAAACTTAAAAATAAATTATGTATAGTAATAGTATACATGGAACAAGAAACATTAGAAAAGCTTGCAAGAAACTTGGAAAACTAAAAGATAAATATAGAAAAAAAATAATGGAAGACAAGCAAGTTCAAGTAGAATATGAGGTAGTTCGTGATGATTATATGGATACCAACAAAAGCCGAGTCAACAAGCGAGAAAGATTGCTACTTGAAATGAATAAGTATCAACAAGAGCTGAATAAAAACAGGAAAGACCTTCTTGAACTAAAACGCATAATATTAAAGTGTAGGAAAATATAATACTCCATGGTAAAATACGATACGTACAGCGATGATGAAGACTACTGTCCGGTTCCGTCTGACTTTGTTTAATAATTTCAAATGTTTTTAGTTGAATTGTATGGATAAAATATTATGTTATTGAAATGATAAACTGGATTGATGAGTAGTATAGTTACTGAGGGTATCAGCGATAGTTCCTAGAGTGGTCTTGCTCAAGTAATTAATAATATGTTTCAGGGCTTTTGCTATCATTTTTTTAGTTCTTTTGTAAATGATGATGTACTTGAGTTAACAGTCATGGCTGACACATTTTATAGTTGTTTGGCGACCGTTGCCCGCTCTGGGAAAATTGCGCTGGTACCCTCAGTATCTAGTTCCGACGTTTTTCATCAATATATTCTGAAAATGCACCAAATTCATCAAATGCTATGTAGAAAATACCTTGGTTTGAATCACCGTTCTTGATGTTTAGCACTAGCTGTGCTCAAGATACTTATTAGTTTCTACATCTACATTTTAAGAAACTGAGTATCCTCTTTGACCATAATGTTTCTGTCTGTGGTAGAAAAACAAAAATAGTGAAATGATAGTACAGAAAGAAGCAGAGATCGATTGAAGATGAAGAAAGGTAAAGTTTCCAAACCGTGTTTTCATCACCTTCAAATCTGAACTACTCCGTATCATCAGACCAAACCGGATGATCGGCAGAGCCTCGGACTCCTAGTTACAGGTACACTGGCATAGGAACGTTTCATCTATATGAGGGTCCAGTCGCAACCTCAAACTTTGTTAAACGTAAAAAAAAAAGGTGAAGCACCAACAGTGGTGCGAACGTCGGATTGCGAATTTAACAATTTAACTGAATAATCTGTGTGAAAAGGGTGGATAGTCCAGGTAAAATGCATGACATAGTTATGGTATTTGTCATAGATATTGAACATGTTTCAAGTTTCAAAGCTTTTCGACAATTCATTTTTGAGAAATGAGGAAAAAACAAAATCTTTAACGAATCGCCAAACTGTAAGTCTGGATTTGCTACGCAGTCCAGCCAAAAAAAAGAAGAAAAAAAATTCTATACATTATGGTGGTGTCTAAACCCGACAAATTTGCTATTATTTGGGGCGTTTGTTTAAGCCAAAGGTTTTTCAGCAATTCCATGAGTAATTTTAACAAAATGTAAATGCATTATATATAATTGGAACTGGCAATTGTAGTGGTAAATAAAACACCTTAGTTTCAATATTCGGTTAAGAAATAAATATTTTACCCGATATCTGTCTATATCCTGCATTACCTTCTTTCGGGTATTATGTACAGCTGTCGTGTTGCTGGGACAGCAAACAATTAAGAAATCTCAATAGTTTGCTACCAATTTTTCAGGATGTCTTAATTTCGGTTTGCCCAACTCATTAAAACCATTTTTGGATAAAAGGTCGAAGCGTCCCGATATGCAACATAGGGTGAAAATACTTTTTGAACTCGAACCAGATACATTCCCTACCCCCACACGCCAGTCAAATTATTGGGATCTCGGGAAGGAGGCTGTTCCTACCCCTGTCAGTGTGAGTAACAGCTTGGGGCCTAACCATCGTTTAGTCACTCTAGACCTGGTGTTGTTCTAAATACTAGTAGTTATATTTTTTCATAATGGACTATAATGTTACTGTGCCTGTGGCGGTAAAAAGATGCTTACTTGCCTCTTGATATAGAAGTCTGGGGTTCGACTCCAGGAGGTTCACGTCTCGAGAATTGAAAACGCACTCCCTCAGATCTAGAACTTTTTCTTTCAAGATAGTTAATGTTACTGTGAAAGTATGTCATTCTTCCGTTGGTCCCCTATGCAGGGAGAGATATACCCTATTCAGGTTAAAAATCTCGCTGAACTTCTGTGTTTATCACAAAAAAAGCCTGCAGGTAAACTCATCCACAAAGTATGTGTACAATAGTATTGGAAGAAAGAAAGAAAGAAAGAAAGAAAGAAAGAAAGAAGAAAGAAAGAAAGATGGATATGTAATAAGCACCATTGCTCACTAATTGTTTATTAACAGACCATACGTCATAATGTGTGACATACGATGATGAAGTAAATCAATGACGTCTTGTCATTTTATTATAATTTCCGTAATATTTCCGGAAATTGCCAGGTTGTTCGGGTTTGGCACGAATAAAAACGGAATAAACTCGTCGATTTCCGTCAATGGCTATCAATAGTGGACGATCCGAATACGGAAATCTGCGAAGAGTTCCGATTGCATTTATGGTTTTACGGGAAAACGGGATGGCGATACTGATAAACAAATAAAATATGTTTTTTAACGGTAGTTATCAAATCATTTGTTTATCTTTTTCAACGGTAGTTATCAAATCATTTGTTTATCATAATCGGTTAGCAAGACATATACATTTCTGTGACACGAAATCTACTTTTATTGAATTGTGAATTGTGTTGACGAATTTTTTCCAATGAACAATGTACAACTTAACACTTTGGGCTACGTTTCCGGTTAATGGCCGTTTTGGCGACATAGGTAAAAATGCAATTTCATTGTCATTTTTGGATGGGTTTGAGAAAGGATTTTAATGTTTTTTTCACCTCATTTTGCTTGGAAACCACCATTCTTAATGATTTCTACGACTAATTATCTTGTTAATTTCGTAACGAAATATGCTACTTTACGGTTGTAGTCTCCCATAAACTACCGTAAATGACCCAAGACTTTCAAAAGGATGGATTGGTATGTTTACTTTTCGCCTGCATGATACCATGCTTCGCGACGCAAGCTGTTCTCGCTATTAGGCTCGGCACGAAAAGGCAAAGCCGAGCCATTCTTCGTTTTCTAAGCATCGCCTAAAAAACTTGATAGTAAAAGGCACTGACATAATATTCTCTATATATATCTCCGACACAGCTAAAAACAAAATGTGTCGACGATTTTCAGAATAATGATAATCGCACAGAACCATCCGAGGATTTTTCGGATTATAATAATAACGATCATAGTATCAAAAGGGAGGTTACATGTGTGGGTTTTAATAAATAAAATTGTAGGGAGGTTGTTATTTTGGACAGATTATAATAATTGGGATTTTGTTATTATTTTGATGGGATTATAATAATAATGTTTGGTAATAATGATCATGTGACTGCAGAGATTTTAATATAATTATAACCTACAGAAATCGTAGAAAAGTGCTGATTATAAAAACTCGCAGGGTCCCCTGCGGCTTTCCATTGTCAATCAGATCATACCGTAGTTGGTTATAAATGCATGTAACGCCAAAAAAACTTTTGTTTGTTTCCTGTAACATACTGGAAAAAAATAGGTATGCATATATTTTTTTTCGATTCTCTTAATATTTTCTTTCATTTTTATGCTTCCCGAAATTTTCGGTGGAGCATTTGTCCGTCTTTCCTTCCGTCCCACTTTTGTACGGAGCATAACTTCAAAACTACTGATGGGACGGACTATAATAAAACTTCACACAATGATAGAGGGCAATGAGAGGAAGTGCACCCTGTCATCATTTAAATTAGAGTTATTGCCCTTCGTAATTTTATACTTAAAAGTTTTGTCCGGAGCATAACTTCAAAACTACTGACGGGGCTGCAATGAAACTTCACACAATGATAGCGGACCATGAGAGGAAGTGTAGTGTGCAAGAACCGCAACTATGTCCTCATTCAAATTAAAGTTATTGCCCTTTGTAATGTTATACTTAGAATTCTTGTCCGGAGCATAACTTCAAAACTACTAATGGGACTGCGATGAAACTTCACACAATGGAGGAAGTGCAGAGACCTACAACATATCTTCATTCAAATTAGAGTTATTGCCCTTTGTAATTTTACTTATAGTTATTGTCCGTAGCATAAGTCAAAAACTACTAATGGATAGTGCAAATTGAAAACTGTTGGGTGATACAAGGCCATATGATGAGTTGAGGACGGGGAGCATCCATCGGTTCTACCGATTTTCTTGTTTTTAAATCAAGATCTTAAGCTTTAGGCACAAGTTTCAGAAACAGTATACAGTGAAAATCCTAGCAGCGGCACGAATAACCTCAAACAGCAATAGGTTGTGTTAATATGACAAAAGTTTCTATAATGTTTGTTTTGTTTGTAACGGACACAAGTCAAGTGCATGTAATAACTCTATGTCAACTTTGGGTCGCCGGAGCGGCCAGTTTGATTATTTGACGATAACGAAAAACACAAACTTGATAGAGGCTAACCCAAGGAACATGTATATGATATTTCACAAGAATGGAATAAGTGGTTTTGGAGGAGATGTCGTTTGAAATTTCCTTAAATTTGACCTAGGTTTAGCCATGGCGGCCATCTTGGATGACTGGCGGCCGTGAAAAACATAAAACTGAGTGGGACTATCCCAAATATCATTGTGATTAAGTTTCATCAAAATCCTTCAAGCGGTTTCAGAGAAGATGTAATTTTTAAACTTTTCCGATATAACACTATATAAACTTTGGGTAGCCGTGGCGGTCATTTTGATTATTTGACGATAACGAAAAACACAAACTTGATAGAGGCTAATCCAAGGAACATGTATATGACATTTCACAAGAATAGAATAAGTGGTTTCGGAGATTTGACCTAGTTTTAGCCATGGCAGCCATCTTGGATGACTGGCGGCCGCGAAAAACACAAATCTGAGAGGGACTATCCCAAATATCATTGTGATTAAGTTTCATCAAAATCCTTCAAGCGGTTTTAGAGAAGATGTCATTTTGAAACTTTTCCTATATAACTCTATGTAAATTTTGGGTCGACGGTAACGAAAAACACAAACTTGACAGAGGCCAACCCAAGGAACATGTATATGATATTTCAGGAAAATGGAATAAGTGGTTTCGGAGGATATGTCGTTTGAAATTTCCTTAAATTTGACCTAGTTTTAGCCATGGCGGCCATCTTGGATAACTGGCGGCCGCAAAAACACAAATCTGAGAGGGGCCCTCCCAAGTAACATTGTGATGTAGTTTCATCAAAATCCTTCAAGCGGTTTCAGAGGAGATGTCGATTTTATAAAATTGCTAACAGACAGACAGACGGACAGACGGATGAAAAGTGATCGCATAAGCCCTCCTGGCCTTAGGCCAGTAGAGCTAAAAATCTGAGATGTGACCCACTGGGAATCGAACCCGGGACTTTGAACAAGTTGCAAATACATGTATGCTAACCACTTGGCCACCGCAAGTCTATGTTAATAAAATGTGTAGATAATATGCGATGTTTATAAAACATCTAACGCTTTCACAATATCCATTTTTTTGGAATTATTTTTGGGAGCAATATCCAATTGAATTACAGTATGAGCTACCAACTCAAACACCATTCCACGGATATTCAAGTATGACGTAATAGTAGAGCGTCCGCATCGTGTGTGTTCAAAAGTAGTATAGAGAGGGGCGGTATGGGCACAGTTTTCCTCGCAATGCTAGGGGGGACTCAGGCAAAACTATCATTTATACCACTAAGATCTAAATGATACCCACGTCCGAGTCCTCACCGCCACATTTCACTAGTTTTCTCACACATCCCACTCAAAAAACTTTACCCATACCGCCCCTCTCTATACTACTTACCATTTTAATAACATAACATTTGCAACTCGTTAGGAGAGCGTAATAATTTTATTTTATGTCTGCTTTTGTCGAATCTACTTTCGACGAAGTTTTTCAATAACATTTGCAACTCATTAAGCAAAGTCAGACGGAACCGGGCAGTAGTCTTCATCATCGCTCTGCATATCATTTTTTTACCATGGAGTATTTTATTTTCCTACACTTTGCTATTTTGTATTTCAGTTCAAGAAGCTCTTCTCTGTTACTATCCAGCTCACGTTCATAATTATCCATTTCAACCAGAAATCTTTTTTGCTTGTTGACTTTGCTGTTTTTGGTGTCCATAAAATCATCACGAACTACTTCATATTCTACTTGGAGTTGCTTACCTCTCATCAATTCTCTTCTATATTTATCTTTTTAAATTGTTAAGTTTTCTGCAAACCTTTTCTAATCTTTCTTGTTCCATTATATAATAATACTATATATAATTATTTTTAAGCCCTTATTTAATATTTTCAATATCCTTAAATGGAACCCAACTATTGAAATCTTTATTGTAACCCTTCCATTTAATCAACGCTTGTTTCTTTTTGTAATCACGTCGTATAACTTTTTTAATTCTGAATACTTCTTGATCAGCTTTTATCATTTCTAATTCATAGAAGCTTCCGTCAATGTTTTCGTTGTTTAAATCTTTTATTTTGTATGTCACAGGATTTGTATATTGAATTTCATCAACAACAAATATTTCTTCGGTCCAATTCGGGGTATAACCTTTCTCAAACGTTCTTTTATATTTGCTGATTCTAACATTATCCCCTATTTTAAACTTTGGCTTAATCTGAGTACTTTTTCATTTTTCCATACAAGTTGAAATATACCGTTCCTTTATTTTTCTCATCACTAGCTTCAGTTGGTGTCATTTTAATACTCCGATGTTTTGTATTATTATACTTATCAACCATCGCCTGAAGCACGCCTAAATATGTATTTGTATTGTTTGCTGTGAAATATTTCCACATCTTTCTTTTAATGTCCTGTTAAATCGTTCAATTACTACAGCTTTTCCGAAATTAAAAGTGTGATACATTTTGATATTATTATCATCAAGGAATTACTTAAACGTCTTGTTATAAAACTCCACACCCTGGTCAACCCACAGCAATTTACATTGTCTTCCTGTACTGATTATTTGTTGGAATGCTTTGGTAATTTCTAAACCAGTTTTATTTGGAACTGGAATAACCCAAGCAAATTTACTAAATAAATCAATAACAGTAAGCAAGTATTTAGTACCTTTATTATGCTTTGAAAACGATTGCATATCAACCAAATCAGCAGACCATATTTTATCAATTTCATTAACAATCACACGGCGTTGAGTGAACTTTCTTCGTATGGGCTTATGAAGTTCATCTGCTAACTTGTCAGTCCATTTCAACGCCTTTTCTAGTTTTTTGAGTTTCCAAGACCAAGTTTATTATTTGTACTAATGACTGGTTTTACTATCAAATTCTTAGCAATCTTTTCTCCGATAGTTTTAGACTTACTAGATTTCAAACCAGCAAGCATGTTTTTATCACACGTTGATTTATTACTAGGATTTTCGTCATAGCAATAATCATGATCTTTACAAACAGCATCCAATTCATTTACCGGTTCTCCGCTATCAAGTGGATTACCAGGACCGCAATATTTATAACCAGGAAGAGTTAGCCCCTTTTGGGGTAGCAAAGGGAGCAAAGCTTTATGAATATCAATATTTCCACCTTCTGTGTTTTTAACAAACTTTGTTTTAGTAATACCGCAAGATGCACAAGTTGCTCTAAACATTTTTCTACCATTTTTGGCTAACACATACTGAGGATTAATATTTTCAGTAACCTTTTTTTCTTTTATACAGTAACTCATATATAATATGATTAGATTAAACTTCGTTTACAAAATATGATGTTATGGTGTTTTCATTTTCTACTGGTTTGTAAGGCTTTAATAATTTGTAAAGAATATCGTACACGCTATTTCCTTCTTGCAACTTTTTGATAAAGTACAAACAGAAATATCCGCACAGGACACTTGTTTTATCTTGGTATTGAATAGTGTTGTATTTTATATCAGGTATGTAAGTTAAAATTTCTTTTGGTGGGCTCAAGCCAAACGGATCGAAGTAATAATTATCATAGTAACAAGTCCAGTGTGTGCCAGGTCCAATATGATCATCAAGATTAATAATACCACATTCTTTTTTATTTTGTTTTGTTGGTAATTTGTTCTTGCTAAACACTCCCCTGAATTTTTGTATACCTAGCTGCTTAACCCATTTTGTTATATCTAAGTTAGATATGGGTTCATTTTTAATTTTTTTTTTTTTTTTATAAATGGGATACTTCTGTATGGTCTGATTTGTGAGTCTACTTGTAAACCATATCCTCTTCTATCTACTTGCAAACCTTTTCCAGTCAAACCACTAATAAGAGATCCAATCAATGGAATTCCTAATGATGCAAGCATTCCAAGAAATCCTCCGTCCTGCTGTTGTTTTTTAGTTAGTTTAACAGGGCAGTGACCTTTTGACTTTGCTATCTTCTTTCTTTGCGCAGCTGTTAATTTCTTTGATTTTAGAAGTGTTTGTTTTTTATCACTAGGAACAGTTGCTGTTACCTCTTGCTGTTTTTTATCACTGGGAACAGTTGTCGTTTTATTACTAGAAGCACATGCCAGTACGTCTTGCAATTGTTTGTTTGTTAATTTAATAGTGCAGGAACCTTTTGACTTTGCTATTTTATTTTTTTGTGCAGCTGTTAATTTATTTGATACGAGAAGTGTTTGCTTTTTATCAGCAGGAACAGTTACCATTCCATTTCCAAATATTTTACCAATTCCAGTACTTGCCAGACCACTAAGTGCTCCTGTTGCTAGAGGTCCTAATATCTTTGGAGCAAATTTAGCAACTGTTGGTAAAATTGTTTTAGTTAACAAACCAGCTAATGCACCTAAAAAGCCTCCATTCTTGGACTGAGATCTCATTTGCGATTTTGATATATTTATGTCTAATCCCCGTCCATCAGATTTAGCTTTGTTAATATTGTTAATCTGGGTAGCTGTTAGCAGCAAAGGAAAATTCCCGGTTAGTTGGTTATTTTTTAACCTGAGTGTTAATTCACTTTTGTTTTCATATGCTTTTGCCAGACTTTGTTTCTGACCATCCGTTAAATTTACTGAATAATTTACGTAAGTCATATATATTATAAGTTAGATTAAACAATAACTAGTTCATTTCCAACAGTATCAATAACAACATCTACTTCATAGAGAACCAGAGCATAAGCTTTATAAGGAGCTCCTGGAGCTATATTTAATTTATATCTCAAATTTAGTTGTTTTGGATCAACACTGACCTCATTTCCCTTGTAACGTTGAAAAACATCATTGTATTAGATATCTTGGTGCATTTTTAGACGAATCATTAAGTTTTAAAGAACATATCAAACGAAAATGTAAAACCGCCATGCTTAGCTATTTTAAGATCAAGAGTATTCGACAGTATTTGTCTTCTGATGCCACCGAAACACTTGTTCTATCACTTGTAATATCTCATTTGGACTATTGTAATGTCATTTTGTACGGCATTTCCCAAACTGAGCTTTCAAAACTTCAACGGATACAAAACATGTGTGCTAAACTAGTATTAAATCGAACCAAATTTGAGAGTTCAAAACAAGCATTGTTTGATTTACATTGGCTTCCCATCAAAGCACGAATAAATTTCAAGATCCTTGTGTATATGTATAATTGTTCTGTAGGAAAAGCACCAGCATACTTAATTGATTTGTTGACTCCTCAAACCGCAAAACGCTCATTAAGATCATCTCAATCATCTGTAGGATCATTTGTTGTGCCATTTAATAAAAATAAGACTTTTGCAGATAGAAGCTTTAGCACAGTAGGTCCGAGATTGTGGAATAAACTTCCCATTGAAATCAGACAGAGTGAAACTGTGGACATTTTTAAGAAGCAGTTAAAGACTCATTTTTTCAGAGACTATTATTCTCTTTTCTAAGAGCAGTGTGCTTCATGGGATATGACTGTTGTGTGTGAGTAATAATTTGTTTTATATGACATGCATTTTATTTACTAATTTTCATGTATTTTAATCATTGTACAACGCCATTGAATGTATACTTTGTATGTAGAAATAGGCGTTTAATCAAATAATAAAGTTTAAAGTTTAAACTTAAATTGAAATATATCATTCCGAAGAGATTTTTAAAATTACCCACATTGAGTAATGTTCCAGTGTTTTTATCATTTTGCTTGTAAGAATAATTAATAACATCTCTGAATATTCTTATAATATTATCATAACTGTATTCAGTTTCTGGATAATAAACTCCATTTCCAACTTCCAATCTGGCTGTTTGCAAATAAGAAGCAGCATCACCAGCATTTAGTTTAAAAGTATCCAAAAGGTGAGGATTTCGCTCTTGGTGTGAACTCTTGTCTGACCTTTGCAAATACACAAACACATGTTTGGGACTTTTGACTCCAGCCGTTATTCTAAATACAGATTCAGTAAGTTGAGAACTTCCGCTTTCTTGTATCATTTCACGGAGGTAAGTCCATCTTGTTGATGTCATATGATTTGTCATTTCATAACTTAAACCATCTGAGTTAAATATCATTCTGGGTATCCACAAAACTTATTTATTAATAACTACTCGGCCATCATCACCACTTGATTTGAAAATTAACACATTATCATTTGTCAGTTGCAAGCTAATTTGAATTTGGCCAGGAGGAAGCATGTTTGTTTCCAAACCTCCAAAGAAGGAATATTTATTTAATGGGATTATAGAGTCAACTATTTGATTAGTTATGATTAAAGCATGACGAGCAGTAAATCCTGAATTATAACCAGCCTGATCTCGAGATTCTGCTGCAGTCGTGGTATCTAAATAAAAGTATTCATTTGTTCCGGTTGTTTTTGCATAATCGTCAGAAATTTCAAGCAAGCTTTTGATATTAACAAATCTGTGAAGATTATTTCCATCGTAAACTGTTTTTCCATTTTGCCTTACTTGCATTTGATCAATCAATGAAGCTGCATCGTTAATTAGAGCAATTCTGTCAGCATCTGCGAAATTGGTTCCATTAGCAACTTTGTTTACTTGAAAACTGATTTCAAAATATGCATTATACCAATCAAAGTAAGAACTTCTATCATTTATTGTAAACTGATAACCACTTTTCATTTGTCTGGTATTATTTCCTGGTCGTGTTATGGGGGTATCTAACTGAATAGGTACATGTTCATATCTATTATTATATTGATCACTTCGAAACATCTATATATACTAGTAATTAGATTATTTTTTATTAATTAATCGATTAATTCTCGCATTAATATTTTTGGTTCCTCTTCCGGATAGTAATCTGTTAATTTTTGCATTTACATCTTCTTCAATTATATCATCAGCCGCAACTTTAGCTACATCTTTTGTAGCAGCCTTTGTAAGTTCTTTTAAAATCATCTCACCTTTTGGTTTAGGTTTAATAACTGAAACTAATTTATCAGCAGCCATTTTTCCTACTTCATCTCCAAGTTTTTTAGAACCGCTTTCTATGATTTGTTTACCAGCAGTTTCTAATGCTTTCTTGCCTGCTGTTTTCACAGACTCGCTAAATATCTTTGATCCGACTTTTGAAAGAATGTCAAATAAACCTGCCCCAGTTAATCGATCAACTTGAGTATATGTTCCCGTACTAGTGTCATAAACTTTTTTTAAACATGCCATATAACTAATGTTACATTAATTCCTTCAAAACAAATCGAAATGATGTGTGGACGCCATTAAGATGAATAATCTTGCCAGAGAAATCGGTAATGTAAATATTAATACTGTTAATGATCGTTTTGTTTACCTCACAGAACCCGACTCTCATCGGTTCATCTTTGAAAGGATATGATCTCGTAAGATCAGCTGTACTTATTTCATAAATGACATCTCCGTATGATCCATCGACAATAGAATTACTTATCAAATCACAGTGGATGTACAATGTATCGATAGAATTTGTTATGTTTGGTGTCACAGTTCCAAATTTAGTTTCTCTGATAACCGCATCTTTGTCAAACCCGATCAAGACATGAAAGTTTGTTTCTCTTAAATCAAGCATGAAATTATTATGGATGGTAACCAAGCATTTGAAACTTGATAAATCAAACTCAATTCTTATCGGGACAGGTGAGTCATCGGTTAAATCATTGTTTACAGACAATGTTTCTTTGATGTAATTATCGATATCAGCATAACTGTAATTTCCATTTGTAAAAATAATACTTTTCCAATCTGTTCCATTGTGGTACCTTATCACTTTGTTATTAAAATCCTCACTAATATTATACCATGAGTAAGTCATGGAATTAATCTTATCAAGTCCAATGCCATACTGTTTGTTCCTACCTAATATTAATGGTCTGTCAAACGCAGTTGTAAAATTACTCGGTGTATTTGAGCTATTAATTATTGACGCTTTTTCTGATGATAATACAATTTTTTGTTCCATATAATATAGAATGGATAAAATTAATCACCTTTGTAGTACAGTTTAAAACTTGATTTTTCAAAATTGAGAATTTGTGTAGCACGAGAGTCTGTGGAGGATACAAGGACAGACCAAAAATGAGATTTCGGAATATATTCTTCAGCCGTTTCTTTTAGTATTCGTTTATAGTTTTCTATTTTTGGATGACATGACTCACCGGTACTTACATTAAGCAAAACAAAAGACTCTGGGCGACGAACGTTTGTACTTGTAACTGTATATGTGAGATCTGCTTCGACTATATAGCGTCCGGGTTTTACAATTGTTGCACTACCAGCAGTTCCTGTTGCATATTTTTCACTTTTTACAAACGGATTGGCAACAAAAGTAAACGCCCCGAGAAAACCATTACGTTTGGTTCTTTCAAGTGGTTTTCGTGTTGGATATGATACAAAACCATTGTTATCTTGCATGATGCTGATGCCATCATCTATTGTATATTCAAGCAGCAGAATCCGACTCAAATAGTCTACTTTTACTTTTAGCTCATCAATTATACCAAGAATTGCTGTGTGTCTACTACCAGACTTTTGATTAAACTGTTTCAATGAAGCTATTTCACCATCAAAAGCTGTGCTTTTTTCATCCTGAGCAGCTTTTAATTGCTTTGAAGCATCATCAATAGCAGTCTCAAGTTGATCAGTGTCAACCAGTTTGTTCAGAGCAGTCTCCAGCGACTTACCGTCAACCATTTTCTTTTTGATGTCTTCAAATTCTTTGTTGATATCAGCAACGTTGGTGTTTATCTGCTCATTTAATATTTTAATTTGAGTTATTTCAGTAGTAAAAGCAGTTCTCATTTGTTTTGAAGCATCAGCAATAGCAGTTTCTAGTTCATTATTGTCAACCATTTGTTTATTGATTTCTCCGATCCGTGTATTAATATTTTGAACACCAGTTCTTATTTGTTCACTTAATTTCTTGAAGTTTTCACTCTCTTCCAATACATCTTCTTTCTTTTCTAGCTCTTTCAAAGCATCACCCAGAAGTTTTATTTCATCTTTCAATCCGTTTTGAATTTCAAGCATTTTCTCGCGGTTTGTTTGTAACTTTGTTTGTATCAGACTTAGTTTATCTTCAACACCTGTTGTCAGAGTTTTTATCATGTCTGGAATTTTATCAATATTATAATCACGTATGATTTTTGCAACTCTTCTTTGAGTAAATTGCTTTGTTGCTGCATCATCTGCTTTTGTTGGATTACCAACATTGATAATTTTATTATTATCCATGTTAAGCTCACTTCTCAAAACATTTTCCTGGTTTCTGCCTTTGTTAAGATAATTAACCAAATGTTTTTGTTTTACATACTCAGACAGCACAATACCAAAATTTGTTATATTGACACTGCCAGTAGTAACTTCCTCACCAAGATCATTAAAAAGCCCCATTATATAATATGATTAGATTAAATTTCACCGTTGAAGTTACGCTTTACTAACTTCCTAGGCTTGTCCAGATACAGAAAGTCGTACTGCTTGTCAGTCGCTTTCTTGTACTGCTCTTTGCTGACATCTTGTTCTCTAGAAAGCATACCAAGCTCGCGATTAACCGGAGTCGCGAAGAAGATGTAATGAGAACAGTTTAACCGAATGTCTTTGGGAGTTTTGTAATAAGATTGAGATAAATAAATCACGCAGCAATTTTTGTGCCTTCCCTGGATGAAATAATTAATAATATCGTTTTGATTACGCTCGCAAACATAATCATCAAAAATGGCTATCTTCTGATTATCTGACTCTAAAGTATCCACAGGGATAACATCATCATTTGAACATTCTAATATGTCTTCGATCGGGATTTTATTCTTTTTTGCTATCTTTTCCAGTTTTTGCGATAAGACCTGATACTTGGACTGCTCTAAGTTTTTAGCAAACAAGTAAATCTTGTCATAATAAACTAAAGGTTTCAGCAACATGTGAACTAGTGTGTTTGTTTTGCCAGATCCTGAATTACCACAAATTAACATTCTAAAACAACAGTCTGGCATAAAGTTCCATATTTGTTTAAAATTACCGTTTTCTGTCTTCATGTCATAGTTTGGAATCTCCATTATAATAATAGTCAGATAATATTAATATTATCTAATCTTTATTATATATATGTCAAAAGTGTATTGTGGAATAAAACAAATCCCCCGTGGTTATCACCTTGGAACAGAAGCAGAATCTTTTAAGGCCAATCAAGTTAGATATTACGGAATGCAAAAAGTTAAGATGAATATCCCAGGACCTTCAAAACAAAAAGATGCAGATCCTACCTGGAGACCGGCAATGAAAAATCCAGGAAGTCTGTCGAAAACAGAAGAACGACCAAATACTATTTATTTGATAGGATTAGAAGCAGAAAGGAAGCATATAAATAAAATGTTAAGCAAATCTGAATCTCCCGGCGAGGCAACACGTCTGGAAAAGAAGTTGGTTAAAATACAAAATGAGTCTGAAAAAGCACATGCAAATATTAAACTCATAAGAAAAAAATTAAAAGCAGCTAAACCCGCAGTTAAAAAAGCAGTTAAACCTACAGTTAAAAAAGCAGTTAAACCTGCAGCTAAGAAGAAAACAAAAACTCCGAGGCGAATATCCAATCTTGCAGGAATAATAAAAGACATAACCCCGGACGAATGGATTAAAATACAAAAAGATGAGGCAGCTAAGGCGTGAAGATTAAACCGATCTTAAACTTATCTTAACTTATCTTTATTTATCTTATTTTAATCTAACCTTATATTATACATGTCTTTGTTAAAATGGAAAGAATTAGCAGATAAAAAGCAAAAAGCGAGTGAGCTTGTTAAAGAATACGAAAATAAAGTTACTCAAAAAAGACTAGAAAAAGGAGCTAGTCGTGATTTGTACAAAGAAATATTTGAACCTGTGACCAGCGAAATAAAAAGTCAGTCAGAAGAGCTAACCGAGCAGTTAGCTTCTCTTCCAAAAATTATTCAGCAATTAGTCGCTCTTCCAGCAGCAATAGGTGAGGAAGTACAAGAACAAAAAACGTACCAGGGATTACCCCAGTTATTCGATGAAGAACCAACTACTGCTGATCTAGATTTTGGAATCGATAAAAAAGTGTTAGATTTACATGACTTGCCCTTACCATCAAGTGTAGTTAAAGATAATGACCAAGAACGTGCAGACCTGCTCGAACAACTTAGTAATATTATCCAACAAAATGGTCGCGATAGGGCTATAGTCACTAGACATTTAAAAAAAGAACAGGATGCAACCGCGAGAGATCAATACAAACGAGTTCAAAGCAATTTGGCAAACGAGTCAAAAGCTTTAAAATATTATAGAAAAAGAATTGAAGCAATACTTATGCATAGCGAAGTATTTACGCATGGCGAAGTATTTTCAGGCACGGGATTACAACAAAAAAGAAATTCCTACAAGGTCGACAAAGATGGTCGCTATGGAATGTTACAAATTGATTTACCTAATCTTGTTGGTCATCACAAACTTATTGCCAAACAAGGAAAAGCAGTTGTGCTAGATTTGAAAGTAGACGATGATTTTATAGACTTGATAACAAAACGTTACAACAATGGAAAAACTTATTCAAAGCTGTCTCAGAATGTTTTCAAAGAACTAACAGAATTGTCTGATTTACCAATTCATAAAGGTTCTTCAAAGTTCAAAAAGATTTTAGGAGGTTGTGCTGATATTGAATATTACAACAGTCCTGATGATTTGACGGATGATCTAGAGTTGGTATGTGGAAGTATCGAATCAGGAAATAATAGTCCACAGCTAATAAATAAAGGTATTAGCATAATCGATGAATTGTTAAAAATAGGTAAAATATCACCCAAAGAACACGAACAACTATTTTCTAAATATCTTAATTAAATTATTGTCTAACTGTAATTATACATGAAAACCAAAGAAGAATTAATTGATCACTTGACGCGACTTGTAGCTGCATACAGACGCAGTTATACATTGTGCGGTATTATAAACACAACATTACAGATTGCCAGTGGGATAATTGGTTGTACTGCCGTATTGGCACTGGTTCCAGCAATTCCTGTTTTTGTAGCCGCAGTTGGTGCAGTTCCTCCGGTAGTTGCTGTCTTAGTGAGTAAAACAAGAATAGCAGAAAAAAAGACTTTGTTAAAAACACATCATAGGAGTTTTAAGCAATTTTTATCATATGTCCAAACAACAACAGGACTAGAAAATGATGAAGAGGTAATTAGGATTGTCTTTAATGAAATATTAGAGATTCAAAAGAATGATAACTTCATGGAACCTCTGGAAATGTATATGAAGAGATTCAAGTTAAACGGTCATGGCATTCAGTCGTAATTCTTTTCTGACTTGTTTCCATATCCTATCGTACTTCTCTCTGGTTGATTTTGTTTTAATCAGTTTTGTTTCTTTTTCTATTTCTAATATTTTAAATATTTTCTGAAAAATGTATTCAAATTTGATTGATCTTTTTCGGCCTTCTATTTGATCCAAAATCTTTACAATTTTGTAAAACAAATCTTCAAATCTTTGTCTATTTGTAGAAGACAAATCATTTGTTACCAAGTATTTATCTAAATAATACTTTCTATGGTAAATAGATTTCGTTCGGTTGTAGTTGTAACCTATGATAAGATTGTAACCGTTGTGTGTGCCACACTTAAGACAAATACGCTCGTTATCGAAAACTTCACAAGTATCATTACAATTTATACATGCATAAGTACACGTGTAACACAGTTTGGTCCTGGTACAATACTTGCAAAGCTTCTTTGTCGTGCGAAATAAGATGCAATCTATGCACATCACAGGAGGATCAATAATATCCAAAACTCTTTCACAATATTTGCAATTCATTATATTATACTATAGAATTATATATTTAAATACAGGCTTAAAAAAATATTATCTTATGTAATTATATAAATGGAACAAGTAGAAATTGAAATCAAAAACTTTAAGGAAGATCAAATGATATATGCTCAAAGGGTTGATTTTGAAGATGCGAGTAAATTAGATGCAGAGCTTTTAATTTTTTCAAACTTTCAAGATTTAACAGAAAGAATCATAACAATGGTAAAACAACTAAAACTATCATGGAAAATAGAAAAAAGAGATATAAACAAACTACGTTCTTTGTGTAAAAATCAAATTTCAGAGGCAACCAGTCACTATCCAACTTTTTACAAAGATTCTTTTATTGCTTACTACAGCATTTTGTTAGACAAAGGAATTAAAATTATTATGTACGGATGATTTGCCGGCCAGCTGGTGAGGTACGGATAAATAAAAAATATATAATCTAACCGGGGAATAAATATTTTACTTTAAATTAATTAATTAATAGGGGCTTAAAGAAATAATCTCATATAATATTATATAATGAGTATCCGAGAAATTGAAACATCCCCAAAACAGTATAGCAAGGTTTTTAAAGTAAATGTTGTCAGTAATGACCCGCTCACCCAACTGCAGAAAACACAACCAAGCGTTATACAATTTCTTAAAACAGAACTAAGAAAAACGGGCGGCTTTAAATTAAGTGTTGATGTGAAACATACTTTTAAAAAAACAACGATGGGGGACAAAGAAACAGGTCCTGCAATCACATACAAAACAGCTTACTTTAATTCTAAAGCGGCAACAATATTAACCGAAAATAATATTATCGAGGCGCTGGACAAAGCACGTGAGGAAATTATAAATAGAGTTGGTAATTGGATTCAGATGGGAAGTGGTTGGATAATTGAAACACTAGACGCACACTATATAAATCGAATAAAGTATAAGCCTTTGCGGGGTAGCTCTTATTTGGAGTTACCAAAAGAACTTTCACATGCTAGAAAAGGTTTAATAAATATAAAAAATAAAGATAACAAATGCTTCAGATGGTGCCATTTGGCTTGCACATTTCCTGTTAAAAAAAATCCTCAAAGAATAACAAAGTACAAAAAGCATATTGGTGATCTTAATTACAAAGGAATTACATTTCCTGTTACTATCAAACAAATCCCAATAATAGAAAAACAAAACAATATTTGTTTTAACATATTTGGATATGAGGATAGTCAAGTATATCCTTTGAATGTGTCAAAACATAAAGCAAAAGAATATGTTGATCTACTTTTAATCACAGAAGAAGAAAATAATCATTATGTGTGGATAAAGATTTTAACAGGTTAATGTTTAATCAAACACTACATGAGGGAAAAAAATGGTTTTGTAAAACATGCTTGCAGTGCTTTAAATTCGAAAGGACGTTAAAAGCTCATCAGCCTGATTGCCTTTCACTTAACGGAAAACAAGCAATAAAAATGCCAAACAAAGATGAAAAAGTTAAGTTTAAAAACTACGACAGGAAACTTATGGTTCCGTTTGTTATATATGCTGATTTTGAAGCAATAACCGAAAGTATTTCTTCGGTATCGAACAATCCTGAAAAATCACATACAGAAGAATATCAAAAACATACTGATTGCAGTTATGGGTATAAGGTTGTTTGTTGCTATGATGATCAGTATTCAAAACCAGTTGTGACATACAGAGGACCAAATGCTGTTTACAAGTTTTTAGAAAAAATGATAGAAGAAGAAAAGTGGTGCAAGAAAACCATGAATGCAAACTTTAAGAAAGATTTGGTGATGTCGCAGGAAGAAGAAGCTAGATTTAAAAAATCTAAATCATGTCATATTTGTGGTAATGGTTTTTCAATAACTCTTAAAAAAGATGACCCAAGTCGTACAGTAGCATATGAAAACTCCGTTAGAAAAGTTAGAGATCATTGTCATATAACTGGAAAGTACAGAGGAAGCGCTCATGACATATGTAATATAAATTTTAGGTTGACTAGAAAAATACCTGTTGTGTTTCATAACTTGAGAGGATATGACTCTCACTTCATAATGCAACACATCGGAAAGTTTAAACAATACATAAATGTGATACCAAATAACATGGAAAAGTATATGGCTTTCATGTTAGGAAAAAGTTTGGTGTTTATTGATAGTTTTCAGTTTATGTCCCAATCATTAGATAATCTAGTAAAAAACGTTCCGTCGTTTCAATACATATCTCAAGAATACAGCGGTAAAAAGTTAGACTTGCTAAAAAGAAAAGGCGTTTATCCTTATGATTATATGAACAGTTTTAAACGCTTCAAGGATACTAAGTTACCTGACAAAGATAGCTTTTATTCTCAATTAAATGATGAACATATTTCAGATGCAGATTACGATCATGCTACAAACATATGGAAAACATTTAAGATTAAAAGTATGGGAGAATATCATGATCTGTATCTCAAGACTGATGTGCTGCTGCTTGCAGATGCTTTTGAAAACTTTAGAAAAATGTGTATCGAGTATTACAAATTAGATCCTTGCCATTACTTTAGTAGTCCTGGTTTAGCTTGGGATGCATGTCTCAAAATGACTGGTATCCAACTCGACTTAATAACTGACATTGATCAATATTTGTTTGTAGAAAAAGGATTAAGAGGCGGTACGAGTTACATTGCAAATAGATATTCAAAAGCTAATAACAAATATATGAAAGACTATGACAAGAAAAAAGAAAGCAAGTACATAATATATTTAGATGCTAATAACTTGTACGGATGTGCCAACCGCTACCTACTGGCAACTTCAAGTGGGTTGATAAGTTTCAAAAAAGAAAATCAAATTACATTGTTGAGTGTGATATTGAGTATCCTGAAGAACGCTCCAGAAAGTTTAAATATCAAAGATGAGTGGTTGTCAGACTATTGTAAAAATTTAAAACAAAAGTTTAATTTAGGACATTGTAATGTTAATAAACTTGTTACGACGTTGAAAAATAAAGAAAAGTATGTCGTGCATTTTAGAAAATTAGAATTGTATAAAAAGCTTGGATTAGTTGTAACAAAAATACACCGAATACTACAGTTCGACGAATCAGAGTGGTTAAAGACATACATAGATTTTAATACTGCTAAGAGAACAGCTGGTAAAAATGCTTTTGAAAAGGATTTCTTCAAACTGATGAACAATTCAGTTTTTGGTAAAACTATGGAAAACTTGAGAAAAAGAATTAATGTTAAATTGACTCACGACGAGGAGGTCCTTCCTTTTAAAATATGCGGCAAGACCTTCATTTATTTCTTGTAAAATGTTTAATGAAAATTTATTTGCCATAAACAGAATAAAAGAACGATTAGTTTTAAATCGCCCTATTTATGTTGGTATGTGTATTTTAGACTTGTCAAAATATTTGATGTATGATTTCCATTACAACTATATCAAAAACAATTATGATAAAAAAGCTAAGTTATTATTTACTGATACCGATTCCTTGTGTTATGAAATAAAAACAAAAGATGTGTATGCAGACTTTTACAAGGATAAGGAACTGTTTGATAATTGTGATTATGATCCAAAAAGTAAGTTTCATTTTAATGATAATAAAAAAGTTATTGGCAAGATGAAAGATGAAACTTGTGGAATACCTATTGTTGAATTTGTTGGGTTGCGAAGTAAGCTATATTCGTATATGTTAGATAATGAGGTTAGCGCAAAGAAATGTAAGGGTGTTAAAAAGTGTGTTGTGAAAAAACATATAACTCATGAAGATTATAAAACTATTTTGTTTACAGCAACAGAAGCTCATCACGAGATGAAAGTCATTAGATCGCAAAAGCATAACATAAGCAGCTATGCAATAAATAAAAAAAGTTTATCAGCTTATGATGATAAACGGTACATACTAGATAATGGACAAGATACGTTAGCATACAAGTAAAATGATACGCAGAGTGATGATGAAGACTACTGCCCGGTTCCGTCTGACTTTGCTTAATGAGTTGCAAATGTTATTGAAAAACTTCGTCGAAAGTAGATTCGACAAAAGCAGACATAAAATAAAATTATTACGCTCTCCTAACGAGTTGCAAATGTTATGTTATTAAAATGGTAAGTAGTATAGAGAGGGGCGGTATGGGTAAAGTTTTTTGAGTGGGATGTGTGAGAAAACTAGTGAAATGTGGCGGGGAGGACTCGGACGTGGGTATCATTTAGATCTTAGTGGTATAAATGATAGTTTTGCCTGAGTCCCCCCTAGCATTGCGAGGAAAACTGTGCCCATACCGCCCCTCTCTATACTACTTTCAAACTCCGGCCGAGTTTTACTAAAGACTCAAAGTTCATAAAAAGGGTACTGGTAGCCCAATTCAATATTTCTTCTCTTTTAACTCCGCTAGATCTATTCAACATGAACCTTGGGGAAGCGCTATCATGAACACACCTGATTTCGGCTTGCGGAAATCAACAAGACAGTTCTAACAATAGCCTTCCTCGTCCTTTATTTTTGTAAACGTTATAAATAACTCGGCAAATGCCGCAAAACCCCATTCGTTCTGCTGCTAGGATTTTTTTCACTGTACAATAGCTCCAGTATTAATTTACTACCGTATATCTAAAATAACATAAAAAAATACTAAACAAATTTAGTTTGGTGGGTGGGGTAAAACGTTGTTGGGTCGGGATAAAAATAACGGGTTGGTTGGGTTACAGGAAACAAGAACGTTTCTGCTTAGACCTTAAATACACTAAAATCAAAAATAGTTTTTACAGTTAAAATGGCAAATTAGTGTGAAGTCCGCCAATTTAAAACCCGAACGAAGGCGTATTTACAACGCAGATGGCTTTAAATGTAAGTACACATGTTAATTACCATTATACATAACAAATTGCCCATTTATTTCAGGTTAACATACTTATTATATGTAGGTAAATTTTGAATTTCAAGATGGCCGTCATTTGAATGATCAAAAATAAATAAAATGTTATTAATGGATTTCTTTGAGTACTATTCTTGGATTATAAAAAAAGTCATTTTCACAAACTACAGCAAAAATAATTGCAACCCTCAAAGTTAGTACAATTCAGCCTACACAATATGCTTGAAAAACAAGCTTAATTTGGACTGCCCCGCTCTCGCATTAATGGGTTACTATGACGACGTATATAATGCCTTTTTATAATTTTAATTTAAACTGATATAACTGTTTTATAAAGGATGCATTGCTTAGTAATGTGTGTAAATATTATTGTTAACTGTTTAATAATACAGATTGTATAGCAATAGTCTCAGTAATTTTGGATCACCCCTCGTGTATTCACTAAATTATAGCAGTACATGTGGTTTTTTTTAAGTTGAACCTTTCATACAAGCTTGAGTCAGAAAAAAATGAGGATCATTAGTAATTTGTCATTTTTGTCTTTTTTTCAAGATTCTTAAAGTATGCTTAGATGTTGACAGAGGTTGTATGTGGATGCAAGAATCCTTGTACAATATGTTCCGTTCTTATATTTAACTCACCTGCACTTGCTTACGGCATCGTCAAATATTTTCTTACAAGACCGATAAGGCGACCCAAGCTTTTCATTACATCGATCGACCATACTGGCCAACCACTCAGCAACCGTGTTTATCGTGCCTCCTACGAATATAAAATGAAATATCTACTGTCTGCATAGCATGTCTCAGCCAAAGGACTTAAGTATTTATATGAATATCAATAATTTCATAATTTCAACAATTATTGCAGACATGATATATCATTGGAACTGGAATTTTAGTGGTAAAAGAAAATACATAACATTTGAAAATCGGTTCAAAAATAAATATTTCACAGCCACAATATTTTTGTTATTAAAATGTTGCAAGAAGGAAACAAATTATATGATATTATTTATACAATATTCCTTTTAAACCAATAGACTAATACTAAAACCATATTCTACCCAAGTATATGTATATATGAGTTACCTTGTTAAAATAGAAAAAGATAATATCAAATGTTTATGGTAGCAAAAAATGGTAAATCAATATTAAAAGCGACATGTGCATCATGTGGAACTACTAAAACACAATTTGTTAAGAGTGCAAAAGGTGGTACCTTGATATTCATCAAGCTTTACTCCCTTTATTGCAAAGATCACGTGCTAGACGTGAATGGACGGCGATTAATATTATAAGAATCTTATAAAAGCCTCGGTTCCGATAAAAACACTTATACCTCGGGTTGGTCCCTATCTTCACACGTGACTTTTATCTTGCGCACGTGACTTTTATCTTTGTCCATAAAGATACGACTTTCCATCCCCCATGTAAAACATGGATAGCCTTATCCGGTATGCAAGAACATTATGTAAAACGTCCGGTCTAATTATAGCGAACGTCGCATGCATAAAGATTATCAGTTTAATAGGAGAGTATACTTTTTGTTCTAGAGAGCGTTGTGGATTATTTGTTATTTAATTTTAGCGATGAAGACTGCAGTGCAGATTATCAAATTCTAGACTTTAATGAGTTTTCAGACCATGCTCCTTTATATGTTTCCTTTAAAACTAAATGTACGCAGAATAATCCGAAATTATCGGACGATAGCGACGAAACTACTCTGTATAGTAAAATTGTATGGGCCAATTCAAGGGTACCTACATGAATATTTTCCAAATTCCAAATTCCAAATTCTTTATTCACTAAGGTTCATACATATGAACAGCATACGCAACAGGTTCAAAATACATTGATATCAATGGCGACAGATCATCAAATATAATTCTAAACGCGTATACATCAGGAAACGACTATATACAAACTATCTAACAGTGCGGTTTATGCGTTTCTTACCAAAATATAAGTATGCTAAATAGTATACTAGATGTTACAGGATAAATAATAATAATAATAATAATAATAATAATAGTTGTTTTGTAATCATCGTTTCAGATAATCGTAAAGCATGTTTATGTCTTTATACAAAAATAAAAAATTAAAGTTAACAGGTTTTTAATTTAATTTCGTATTTCAGCAGCCCTACCGAAGCGAAATGTAGAGCGCATTTTGTCAGTGTTATACATTTTTCGACCAAGATGCACCTTTCTACCGAAACGAAATGTAGCACTGTGTTTGGTCATCTTTATTTAAATGTCTTAAGGAAGTTATTATAATCTTACATTCTTTACTAGTTTTTTTTTTGTTCCGCATACTTTTCAACTGATAATAATGATGCGAGTTTCAGAATATAAGGGCGATTATAATAGAATTTATTGATATATTTCTTCCTCATTTCACTAAATTCAGGACAAATTAAAAGATAATGAAATTCATCACCTATATCATTGCAGTTTACTGAATGCACCACATTTTGAAAAATATATTTCTAGATACTTATATTCTCGGACAATATCTGTTCATTTTGACATTTTTTATCAAGTTCAAGGTCTTCGTCATGACACCGCATATGGAAACTTTGCTTCATTGTTAATGAAATGTGTTCTATAGAATTCGCATCAACTCTACAGTTCTTAGGTTATACTGTTCTATGCTGGTAGTTGTTGACTTGTCTTTGTCAATGGCGGATTGCCATAACTTATGTCGACCGACTTTAAAATGAACCCCGAGATTAACCAGGGCGGAGTTCTATGACCTAGGTTATTCAACCTAGTGTTCCTAGAATGTCCTTATGTTATTAGTCTTATGTTATTAGTCTTCATAAAACTTTAAAAACAACTATCAAGACAGCAAACGATAGGGTCGGTCGTGAGATTTAGGTAATTTGATTTTAGAGCAAGGTCACTGTCAGGATTTCAAGGAAACTTCACCACAAGGTTTGGCTTGTGGAAAGGAAGCTCAGGATTGTTATTCAGGGTGATTTGTCAAAAGGTCAAGCCTCAAGATAAGTTTTACTATAAATAAAAAACAGTCTCTGCTCAATAAATTTGTAGCATGGTCATTGAAAATTCCCTTTGTAATAACACAGGCGTAAATCATTAATTGAAAATAACACCTGTCAGAATAAATGGTATACTACAACTACAAGTTATTGGAAGTCAGAGTTTGGCAGGGAGCTGAAATGGACATGCTACAAAACAAATAGAATATGGTATTTTTCATACTCTTTTAAATGAGTTTCACACAACTTCATAAAAATATGCAGCCCATTGAAAGGATGCACTGGATTGTTATTCAGGTCGGTTGGTCAAAATTCAAGGTTGCTGTTAATATTAACAAAAAACTTGTTCCCCCTCAATAACTTTACTTTCCCTTTAGGGCTGTCATATGAAATTTGGCAGGGTTGAGAATTATCCATTGTGCAGTTTTAAGATAGGTGGTTAGGGGACATGCTATTTGCTGAATTTGCTCGTTTCTCTGGTTTTTTTCATAACCTGCAGCTTCATCTGGACCATTCAAAGACCATATTTTAAGAGTTAAGATCAGTGCCCAGAATGGATGGTTATAATTATGTAAATATACAGTTTAAGTTGTGATTTGTTTGAAGTAAAATATGTTTCATCTAAATTTAACTTGGCTGATTAATTTGTTTGTACGCTCTGTGCTGTTAGAAACATCTCTGTAGTGTAAGGAAGCATGCTTTTCTTTCGAGAAAAGAGATCCAGGTTCGAGTCCTGGCAGGGATCTTGGAACATTTAGTGATCTGTACAAACTTTATTCTGGGATAACCACAACTTTAAAATACATACATGTGCATGATAAAATTGTCCATTACACAATTATACTAGTGTTAAAACATCTTTCCATAATATTTGAAATAAGACAAAACCAAAAGAAAAATATTATTAAACTATATATATAGTATACTGAGGTCGGCAAACAAAGATTTTGTCACCTCCACCATTTTGGAGATGTGTCACTTGACTGATAATTAATTGGTCAAATTCTTACTAATATGTCATGTTAACAATGATAATTCACTGCCTTTCAAACATGTCCGTACTCCCCATGCTATAATACACGTATTATAGCTTTTCTTGTTAAGTGTCAAATCGCTTTCTAAGGGGGTTCCCGGATGTCTTTGAGTATTGGCCGAATTTTCTGCATCTAGTACAGGGAATCTGTTTTGATATTATTTCTATTCATTACTGTATGTTTTGCTGGGTGACATCGCGTGAATGTTCTTGTCCATTGTAAATTTTCGTTTGTATTGTTTCTCTGTAGTAAGAAATATAAAAAGATCGGACAGGGAAAGTAGCATTCAAGGAGGACAGTCAACCACAAAACACAAAAATAAACACGCAAACAGACAAACAAGAAGGCAAAAGCAATAATAAATGCAAAGGAGATCACGAACACAAAAGGGTTGACAATAGGGCTACCGCCTTGGAACGGTCAGTGGCAAAGTAGTCCACTGGGGGTTTAAACCGGTTCTAGGGTGCTCCAAACCTCACGCTTACCCTACTGTCATCCCATTTAAACAGGACAGTGTAAATAAAGAAATCCCCGCCATGATCTAATCTCTAAGTTTCGTCTAGCTTGAGTGTCATCGTAGGTTGGTGTAAAGAATCTTTGTGCGTTTTGATCAACACTTGATGTCTGTCTGTCACCTTTTCTTCTGGTATGTATTGTGTATGGTTAATGTATAATTTGTCTTTTACTAATCTCACTTTATTGTGCGTATTTTTACGTGCCCCTTTGGCAACACCATATAGCTGTTGCGGAAACTGCTCTTTTATTTAATAGTTTGTGCTTATAAGCTTTTAAGCCATGCTTCTCACACGTTCCTTGCCTTTGAAAAATGTAAATTTTGCAACGATCGGCCTCGGGTATCGCCGATTTTCGTTAAAACGACCTAAACGATGAACACGGTCAAATGAAATTTCATTTTCGATTTCTAATTCCGTTCTAAGAAATTCTTGTATCACTTGTTCACAGTCTTCTTGAAGAAAATGTTCGCATTCGTGGATGCCAGAGAACACTAGATCTTCGCGCATACTTCGCCATTGAATTTCAGCGATATTTTCATTTAGAAACAATCATGAATAGCCACGAGGAAATACAGCGCTTGACCGACAGAATAAACAACACACCAATTGACACTGCTGTTGATTCATTCACGAATTATATGCATGATAACTGTAGCTAGCATATTACACTACCACTCATGAACAGTCTCAATCAAACCGAGACTGCAATATTTCGTATGTGTCGTGCTCGGCCGTTTCCAAAGGTCCATTATCATACTTTTTTTTTACGTTTACTATATGTGATAAAACCTTTAAAAAGACAAACGTGAATTATATTCACAGTAAAGAACGGTTCAATGAAGGTTGTTATACAGCGAAACAGGAATTTAAAAAATCGAGAAATATTTAAAAAAAAAAAAAAAAAAAAAAAAAAATGATATCAATAGGCAACTTTTTACAACATCACGGATTAAATCAATCGCGTTAAACGCAAAGCGCGTAACAAATATAAATATAAAGAAGGAAAGCAAATAAGCAGTTTAGCTAAAATACATCCTAAACAATTCTGAAAAACAATTAAGAGAAAATACAATAAAAGTGTACCAAACGCTGAAAATCTGAATATAACTAATTGATACAGATATATGGGAGCTCAAACGAGCCAGAATTTGAATCCGACACAACGGAAGTGCTTGATGCATAATTAGACTAAGACATATCTGGGCCCTGTCTTGTTACACATCTTACGATAAGTCTCACATTTTAAAAGCGTTCACCACTTTTTTCACCTAAGCATTCAATGTAGACAATTATGTGTGAACGTAGTGCAGAAATATCAAATGTATAAGAAAATGAAATGAAACCACGTTTATTTGAAAATTGTCATTGATATTGACGCATTTAAGAAAAAGTTGTTTCATAAAACTCAGCCCAGAAGCAGAATAACGAGCTTCCCGTTTTTTCACAGAAAAGTCGGATAAAGTTAAATAAATGGGCAGAAAATACGATAAGATAGCACAAAATCAATTTGGTTTCCAAAAAGGCAAATCAACGGTAGACTGTATTTTTATATCTCATTCTATTATTTCAAAAGTGTTTCACTCTTGAAAAAAACTGTATTGTGCATTTCTAGATTCTGAACGGGCCTTTGATAAAATAGAAAGATCCATGTTATGGAATGAATTGATTTTAGAAAATGTAAGCTAAAAATCGTTAGAACACTTAAATCAATGTATACTGATGTCAAATTGCGTGAGATATAAATCAACATTATCAGAACCCGTAAGTTCATATGTCGGTCAAAAGCAAGAGGACCCGAGTTCGCCCATCCTATTTATGATGTTCACTATTAATGATAAAATCTCAGAAAATGTAAATTCAGAACTTGATGACATATAGTTAGTTATACTGACAATCTGAGCTTATTTATGCTGTTATATGCCGATGATGCGGTTGTATTTGCTTCGTCCCTTGCTTCTTTACAGTCGTTACTAAATCACATTCAAGTATTCAAGTATATTGTAGGACCTGGGGCTAAAGATAAATACAGAATAAACAAAACAAAAATATATTCGAAAGAGGTCGTCACTCACAATATAATTTCTATCTTAATGATAGCATAATAGAAGTTGTCACCTTTTTTTCAGTATCTGGGCATTTCTTTCTTCAAAAATGGAAATTGGTTAAGAACGCAAAAGAGGTTGGCACAACATGCTTTATTCGCATTGCATACTTTATTTGTTATATTCAATCAAATAAACTTACCACTATCAGAAAAATGTAGACTTTTCGCTCAGAAGTTTGAGGAATGCACGAGGCTAAAAATATTGAAATTATCCATACGAAATTTTGTTGAAGAATTTTAGGAGTCAAGAAGTCTACCAATCGCTCTGGTTTATACGGTGAATTAGGTCGAGTACCTATCATTATAACGAGGAAACTTAATATGCTGAGATATTGGTTAAAAATATTACATCTTAATGAAAATATATTGGCAAAAAGAATATAATTATTATATAATGTTAAAAAACGATGTCGGTAATCATAATAATTATATTAACGGTTCCAATTGGGCAAATCAAATTAAAAATATCCTTGACAACCTTGGATTTTCTGATGTTTGGTTAAATCAATTTGGAGCAAATATTCCAAATGAATTAATAAAACATCGCTTGATTGACTCATATCACCAATATCAATAACTCTAACAGGCTAGAATCATACTGCCGCTATAAACAGTTTTGATATGGAAACATATTTGAACCTATTAGATGATAATAAATTCCGAATAGCACTGGGTAGATTTAGACTTTCATTGCACAATTTAGCCATTGACAATGGTAGATATCTTCATATCTCGCGAGAAAATAGAAAATGTATGCATTGTACCCAAAATATAGTAGAAAACGAATACCATTTCTTGCTTGTATGTCCAATATATAGGCACTTAAGACAGAAATATTTAAACCATACTTTTGCAGATGGCACATATAAACAAATTTGATGCATTAATTTGTAATAACTCGGACAGAGCAATTATAAACTTATCAAAATATGTTTATCATGTATTTAAATTTCGAAATGAGATTTTTTAAATTTCTTTACCGTATTTCAACCTCAGTGTTAAAAAAATACACACGCTACTCTATTGTTTTTTTCCTTATTATCTCATATTTTGTTTGATGTCCTCACTGTATTGTGTATGTATGTGTAGGCTATAAACGTTGTACTGAATGTTTAATGCTTAATAAAGTTATTTGTATCATTGCATAAAAGAGGGGTTAGCACTTCCCAGTTATAAATACAGAGGCCTGTGTAATTAGCTAAACGGCGGAGAACCATCAAATGCGCTACAAGAGGTGTTCAAATTACAACGTAACACGTTCATTATGTAACTTAATTAAATATCTTGACATGTTCCTCGAGTATGTTCTGTTTAATGTCAAGTCTAATGATTTTATGAACTATTATATGCTTCCTAATATTGCTGCATTCGTAATTTTGAAAATATGTAGAGAATGATGTTTTGAAGCAAATATCTTCAATTATAAAAATATCTGCAATATAAATTAAAAAAACTACTGCTTGTAAATTGTCGTTTAAGGTTATAGTTGTCTGTCCATGTCTGAACGTAAAACAGTGGAATGTGCATTTGGAAACTATAATTTAAATGCATACGTTCTGAATGGCAGTTAATTAAATCACACATTTGTTGTGATAATCACTTCAGTTGAAAAATAAAATCTTAAACAAAAAGTTCATCACCTCTTGTAGATGCTATTTGTAAAGATCATGATTATTGTTGTGATGAAAATCCTGGTAATCACAATAAATCAAAGTGAGGTAAAAACATGCTGACTGGTTTGAAAACAAGTAAATCTAAAACACTGACAAAAAACTTGATCGTTAAACTGGTTATTTGTAGAAAATATAAACTTGGACTTGGAGAGCATCAAAAAACATACAATGCGTTGAGATAGACGGATATTTAGCTACTGAGCTATATAAACCTGTACCAAGGCTGGTAAAAGTGCAAATCATACACCGCCGGTTTTATGCTAAAATGAGTGGAGCAGAAGATGCTGGATTTGAGCGCGCAAATTAAAAAAAAATCAAGGTGAGTTTCCACGACATTTTCAATTTTTATCTATTATTCGAACACGACCTGCGCAGTCTTTCATATACACAAAGAAGAGAGACAAGTGTATGCTATTCTACGATAACATACGGCTGTTCCATTAATTTCTCGCGTATATTTCATCCGTTGGAAGCGCCACGTTACATGACGTCCCTTGGTAAACATACGTCAAGAAGACAAACTCAACAGTAATTTTAATGAAATGTTAATTACAAACAATTTACCATACTACAAACCTTGCACATCCATCGGTATAAACCCATCATATGCATCAGTACACATAACATTAATAAACATCTTGAACACGCTGAGAACGTTTGACGTCATACAGCGCAAGCTACATGACGTAAGCAATGACTTAACTGTTTGTCACGTGACTACTAGTGTTTTTAAACGTACTGTACCCCGCAGAACTTTGCATATGGGGGCTCCCAATGGAACCGCCTGTAAATTACCTTGACCTCCGAGATAATATGTAGTGTCCCCACAGCAGCGTAAACAATGGTGTTATTGTTGTGTTAGAATCGAAATAATAAATACGTACCTGTATTTTATAGGTGAATAAAAGGTCGGATGCGAGTAATTAAATCACTCGTGCTAACGCACTCGTGATTTAATTACTAAGCATCCGAACTCTTAACTGTATTTTATTCACCGATAAAATACAGGTACGTATTTATTGTGTCTTAAGTAAAGTATGTATATGTACAATTTCTGCCTTAAAATCTAAAACGCGACTGACTTTTCCCCAAACTGCGGGTTCGGTGCATCAATTGAGCTATTTATCTCATACCCATGTAAAAGCCATACACATATAATTCGAATATATTTTGCTCTATTATTGTTGTTACTAAATAAGTGGGTCCCATTGTCGTCATTAGGTGGTCTCGTCTTAATTCCATTAAGCTTATATTAGCAGGGTTTTATAACGGCTATTTCGACAATAAAACATGTTTAAAAACATTTTTTGACTGAAAAAATGCGATAACCTGTTTACAATTACCTATTAAATGTTTTAATTTTACAATATGCAATTTTTTAAGCCGAAATTAAGGTTTTATTTTATACCAAAGCCAAACCCAGTGTTCGCTTCTTGGAGAAGGAGATGGGGTAGGAAAGTTAATAATCGGACCACGTAATGGTTAGACCCACACGATGGAACCAAGGTCTATTGAAGAACCTATGAAACGGCATTTCCTCAATTATATTCGGGAGCTTTTTCAAAAATATTTTAAATCTTGCCAAATCCCAAAAGACTAGACACATGTAAACGCCAGCAAACTCTAAATATAAAGGAGAAAAGAGTGATCCCGCAAACTACAAGTCGAACAGGAAATGTAGCATTCAAGGACCACAGTCACCCAAAAACACGCACAGAAACAAACAATAATTACAAAGGTGAATAAAAGGCTAGATACGACATCACAAACATAAAAGGGCAAAAGGGCTACCGCCTTGGAACGCTGAAGGTCAGCTGAAGGTTTTAACGAGGTTCTAGGGTGCACCAAACTTCACTTCTTATTCTATTGTCATCCCCAATAAAACGGGACAGTGTAACTAAGATATCCGCGCCAGGTAACATCCCCATCTAAGTGGGAATAATAAACAAAATTAAAATCATCTCCCATGTCATAGATTTTAATAATTATTTCACCATTTTCAGTCGAGAGATGTAAATCAAGAAAAGAAGCGATAGTATCAGAAATGTTAGCTTTGTTGAGTTGAAGTTCTTTAGGATAGGCAGTATTAACCATAGTAGAAAATAAAGGATTGTCAATGTTCAGTATGTCATCCAGATACCGAGAGGTGTCATTAAAGGCTTCAATTACATCTGCCTGAGTATCTCATGAAATACTCAACATGAAATCTTTTTCATAGCAATACAATAACAAATCGGCGACAAGAGGTGCACTGTTCGTACCCATAGGGATACCAACACTTTGTCTATAAACGGTGGTTACATTGTCAATGTTAAATATGTCATCAAGATTCCGAGAGGTGTCATTAAAGGCTTCAATTACAACTGCTTGAGTATATGGTGAAAGACTCCCATTTAACTCACATGCACACTATGCAAGGTTATGGAACAGACTGCCTCCAACCTTACAACCACTCTGTAAGTATAATATTCTTGTCGATCTCCAGCACGGATTCAGAGAACAAATATCCATTGAGACACAATTAGTATAACTGGTAGAATACATTCTAAGACATACTAAAAGGTCGTATCTTTTTTGAGGAATTTCCTGATTAATTTTGTAAAGTAGTCAAAGAATCTAATGTATTGCCATCAAGCAGACTTGTTACTGCAGTGCAACCACAGCAGTTGCTGACAAAGAGAAAACCAATCTAGGCTACGACCAGAAAACCTGAGGGACGAAAGTTCATGTACCAGGTTGGTTTCAGAAGGTGCAGTCCCACGAGGTCGTCCGGTCGATTCACAAGAGAATAGTGAAGCGTAGTGACTGACTGTAGGGGGTGTCAATCACCAAGCACGAAGTGCGTTGCAATACTAAAAGATCGTATCTTTTTCTGAGGAATTTCCTGATTAATTATGAAAGTAGTCAGAAAAGTGTCCCCGTAGCCGAATGGTTAACGACATTGCGTTGTAAACATTCGCCTCTCACCGATGCGGGTTCGAATCCCACTGGGAGCTCGACTTGTGAGGAACTGTCGATTCTTATAGATGGCGGGAGGTGTACTGTACTGGTTCTACCCAGGAAAATCGGTGGTCTACCTCCACCACAAAATATCGACCGTCATATATAAGCTTACATGTGTTGAAAATGACGTAAAACATCAAACAAAGAAAACCCGTCAGATCCCTTTAATTTCCGAAGTTTATATCACATGCACATCCCCATAAAATAAAGGTTGTGATATTCCTTATCGCAGAAAAGAAGTTAGGTTGGTTTGCCTTTTATCACAAATTCTAGTTCATGTAACACTACTAATATGTTTAAACTGCTGACCTCCTGCCCTTTCGCGGTTAAAGAACATGTTGTAAAATATTGCGGTAAGGTGTTTGAAAATTCAGGAATCAATCTGTTTAGGTCAATCGATAAGTGATAAGTTACGGTGTAAGCATGTCCATGCCTCTACTATACCACTCTGCACATAGCCAGATCAAAGATACTTTGATTCAGCTGATACAGAAGACATTTGATAGGGAAAAAGACTACCTTTCTTGCTTGTAATAATGTCGGGGCTTTCTTTACAAACGCCCCTAACATATGGAGTTGCGCCGATGTTAGTAGAGCGTTATCTTTTCGTTTACATCTTTATTAGATACGGTAAAACCGTTTACCGCCAGGTTGTTGGTATTCCTATGGGTACTAACTGTGTGAAACTTGTTCCAGATTTGTTTTTATACTGTTATAAAAGAGAGTTCATGTTCAGATTTTCACCTGCTAGCCAGGGAGACTTTATCGATGCGTTTAATAATACATCTCGGTATCTGAATGACATACTCAATATTGATAATCCGTTCTTTGCTCATATGGTCACTAATAGTTATCCACTAGAGCTCACGTTGAATAAAGCCAACAGTTCAGATTCCATAGCAGCATTCCTCGATCTTCAGATTCCATAGCAGCATTCCTCGATCTTCATCTCTCGAATGATTACATACATACTAATATTTATGATAAGGGAGATGACTTTAACTTCGACATTGTGAAGTATCCACATTTAGATGGGGACGCACCTCGTGCTACATCATACGGGTATATTTCCCATTTAATGCATCGGGCATGCTCATTGCTCCGGGTATGCTTATTGCGCAGGGCATGCTCATTGCGCAGTATATGCTCATTGCTCCGGATATGCTATATTACGCCGAATATACTCCCTGTCTTGGCCATGGTCATTGCTCCGGGTATTAAACTTATTTCAAAGTTTAATCTTTGGAAGACAAACAATTCTATTTTGACATAGTTGTGTCTTGGGTAGTGCATATATTTGGACAAATGGGTTTCATTCATGACATTGAACTACTATGATTTGAAAAGAGTGTCACATGTTCATGTGGATCCCCAGATAACATCGAACTGAATGTTGTTTAACGGTTCATCGAGCAATTATACAGGATATTTAGAGCCGGTCGCCCCAAAGAAAAGAAGGATACATAAGAATCCTGGAACCTGCCCTACTCTTACTAACGAATATATTCCTTTGAATCAGCAAGTTGTTCGAAGGATAGACTCAGAAACACAGAACCAGTGTACATCTCAGTCCAACGAACGCAGATATGATCATTTGAAAAAAGTAAGAAAGGAGAAATTTGGAATTCGCCGACGATAAATACAAAAATATTGCAGGATCGGTTTGATTGAGACTGTTCATGAACGGTAGTGAAAAGTGCTTGCTACTGTTCACGTCCTTTTGCTCCAGGTTGAGCAGAATTCAATATTTAAAATGGCAATAGTACAGAAATTTGAGCCATCCCGAAGTATGAATGAATGGTGTTTTACGGCACGTAGACACATAAATAGGTCATACTGCGCGCAAAAACTGATGAAAGATGAAGAAATGAAGTAGTAATTAAAAATTAATGTAAATATATAAAGATAAAACTATTTACAAATAAGGGATGATATGGTAGTAATATAAACTATATATACTACTCAAAATTTGCTAAGGATCACTTTCTTGCTGTCTAAATGTCTTGCTGAAATAAATAGAGATTATTTAACTGCTGGGATCGATTATAGGGAAATCCTTCACGAGTGGTAGACGTGTGGTTATTTTCACGAACGAGTGCACGCGAGTGAGAGAAAAAACAAAGCACGTCTACCATCAAGTGAAGGATTACCCAGTAATTGATCCCAGCAGTTAAATAATCTATTTATTACATTTTAAATCACGTTTTTGCAAACAAATATTCGCTTTATTGAACGTTATCGGCGGATGACGTCGACGTCAGCAACACTTTGTTGACGTCACGACTCAACGTCGCGACGTTAGTTATTATTGTGTTCTAAGGGGACACTCGACATTTTAATGTTCATTTCTCAATCATCAAACCCATGACAAGCCCTTAGCCTGAATCCTTGAGCAAAAATAAATCACTTCATCATTGTGTCATACATTTCTTAGAAGACAATAAAATTACCCATGTTTCCATACCAAATAAAAGTATCAAAAAGCATTTTCTGTACAACTTTAGTCCCATTTCTTTAAGATTACCCCACCCCTCAAAACATGCTAAAAAAGCAATTTTACCAATATTTCAAATGTCAATAAATAAAATAAAAAAAAATCCTACGCATATCAGGGTCATGTCTGCACTCATAATGCTCTTGCATATCAGGAAATGCTAAATTTTACATACCTACTCCGGCGTTTTAAAAAGTTATTCCAAGCTGATCAATCCGTGAGTCAAAATCAGCCATTTTACCTACTTTTTGGAAGTCCACATTTTTCTATTTATAGCCTCCAAAAACCCCAAAGAGTGCATATTCCAATACACAAAAAAATAAACTTAGAAGTACTCAAAACTGAAAGATGCTTAGTTGATTTCTTTCTGATTTACACCATGGACATTCATGCGAAACTGTGGAGTGCCCCCTAAGTTAGCAACGTTAGTTATTATTGTGTTCTGAGTTAGTTATTAATATTTAGCGATTATGAATATTCTTGCACTGAGAAATCCCGATCTTTCACGCATATAAATGTAATAAATAGCATTATTTCTATTTTACATGAAATTATTTAGAGCAGTGTATGGTCATGTGATCTCATGACTTGATTCAAATTGTGGAATTGTTGAAGTATCAATGCAATTAATATCGTTATTGTGAATTAATTTCTAATAAAATTATATGGAAGAATAAAAGCAAATTTTGAGTAATATATGTAAATCAACAAATGCCCGTAAACGGGTGTATAAATAAGTAAATATATATAAGAACATGTTATAATGATTTATTTCAGAAAATCTAAAACAAGACTAAAATCTATAGTTTCAAATAACTCTTTCATGGTATTAACATTGTAGTACCTTTGACGCATAGGACCAAAGTCTACACATTCCAACAAGATGTGTTTGACCGTTAACGGTGCAAAGCAGGGTATACATTCTGATAATTGCTCACCTTGTAATAAATATGAATTATATGAAATAAGTTATAACGTGTAGATGGTATGAACGGTGAACATGGAACCTTCGTTGAGGATACCACTCCATGTCGAGAGAGAGAGAGAGGAGGGTGTGTGGGGCACTTTTCAAAACACCATTAAAACAGACAAATCTATTTACATATATACATATAAATTTTGATTTTTTTTCAGATTTTATCGGTTGGGGCTGTACCCCCGCCTGATTCAGTCAACCTTCCTGTTAACCATGTGTCTATTTCGACGTCTCATCGATCCAACTGGTGACATTAGATTATACTCAATTCGAATGGAATATAACGTAATGTCACCAGTGGCAGAGATGTAATAGAATTCTGCCCGTGAGTATCCGGCGATGGTTAAAGTATTTCTTTGATGAAATGAAGCTGCAAGCATACTTAACTGAATCCAAATCCTTCCAGTTTTCCCATTCTTGTGCGATTTGTTAACAAACTGAGGTATTGCTTGCTTTTGGAAATGTGTCCATTTAGGACCAGGTTTATGTTGTTAAAAAGCATTTAAATACTGCTTGCCTTGAATACTTTCCAAATTGTGTTCTTCTTCTTCTGCTCCTCCTTCTTCCAATCTAAGACTAATTTTTCTTAGAACGTTTGTAGTACTGGATAAAACTGACAAATGCCGCTAAAACAGTTGACATCTATCATCGTTATGCACGATATGAGTCGGCGGGATGCCGAAGTTGGCTCTTAAGTCCTCAGTGGTCTGGGAGTCTGTCAGTCTAGGCAGCAGGTGATTACCTGAGAAATGTGTCAGTTCCATACTAAATAAAGTATATATGTTCTGGTATTTGAGGGAGTATACATGTAAGTCTAAGATAATTGCAGTCAATGTTTCTGCGGTCAAATTAAAATATGTCGAATTTGAGGAAACTGTTACAATATACATTCATTGGTATTTTTTGTATGGTATACTAAAGATCTACTATACTAGATAGTAATTTATTTTGATGAGGGAGAGCAAAAAAGGGAACGATCTTTAAAAAAAAAAAGAGACGAGAGTAGCCTGTCGTAAGCATTTTTTTTTAATACTAAATTTTCAAGTTCATGATCTAAATCTAGGTCTTGATCTTCGGCCGAGTAATGTGACTAATGTCTGGAAGTCGTTCTACGACGGCCTGACGTTGACGAACTCATATTAATAATTAGATCTAAATCTACGCCTTTAAAGTAATTCTGATATTTTGATATTAATAATATTTTGACAAACTAAGTCTCTGCACTGTCCCAATTCCCACGTTGCATTTATGCGCACAACATTAGTGATGTTCGTCCTTGTTAACTATATTTATCATGCAACTAATGTTTACAGCTACTGTCTACTAACCTAATATTTTCCGCATAACTGCTACATATTATGCTAGTGGCTACACGCGCTATTATTCGATGACTTAAAAAGTCAGGAATCGGCCATTTAAACTAAGACAATACACAATAGTTTTATGCTTATCAATTTAGACATGCAATACATTTATCAAAAGAAAGTATTTTGCATTTATTATCGTTATTAAATTTACTTAAACGCCGAAAACGTTTTTGGCCAAAGTTACTTCCCCTGACAAACTATCCTCCATTTGTATTTTGACGGCAGCAGACGTAAACTGTACATTTCCATTGTTTTTCAGGTAAATTATGTTATTTTAAACGGTTGCATGATAAAAAAATTACATGGTTAGTATCTTAGAATTTCAGTTGTATTTTGGCTCGTGTCGAAAAGTGATAAATACTCGCCAAGTGATAAATACTCGCCAGAGGCTCGCATTTATCACTTTTCTTACACTCGCCAAAATACAGCTGAAATTCTAAGTTACTGAACAAGTAACTCTTATATATTTTATTCTACAATGAACTATGACGTTGTTTGGGGCAATCTTATTACCAAAATTGCGCGTAACGTCACGTAATTTTGACGCCGTCGTGACGTTATATCCAGTGCAGCAGCAGCTGAAGCTTTTCACGCGCACACACCGCATAACTCACTTTTGAGTTTCAAGTGTTTTAACACGAAGTAGTCCCAATTTGCACTCACGTGCAGTTACGCGGAAATTGCAGTTGTCTTTTAGAAAACGTTAGCTTAAGCCAATTTTGAATGCAAAAACAACACAGACAATGAATAAAGTAAGTTTATAGGTTAAACATCCCCATAGCATTCGTTTTGACTACTATTGGCATATTTTGCATAGCCTAAATCGCTGTTCAAATGTGAAGATCGGAAATTTTGAGGTTTTTGAGGTTTTTGAAACTGGAAAATTGCCGATTTCTCAAAACGGTCACAAAAAATGTCTTAATGGCTTAAATTAACAGGAATGATAGATCAGTACCTCTACTACCTTTCCTGAAAATTTCGGCAACATTCATGACTACCCATTTTTTGAGACCGTTTTGAAAGATGGTCACCCTTTTTTCTCACTCAAAACACACATTATTCAAAATGGCGGCTACAAGCTAAATAAGCAAAACTGAAAATCAATAACAGAAACGTAAAACATGAATATTTTCTACTCCCGGATATAGTTATTTCCTGCCCCGGATAAAATGTCAGTAAGTCAACCTTTAAACACTTTTTCTGCCTTTCCTTTAGCATGTTTACGGTAAAAATCAGCGGCTCTGGGCGCTTATTAAAAATCGCAACTACGGCCTAGTCGGCAGTAATTTGTTGTGTTGATTTACGGTTGAATGAACTATGGATAATTGCAAGTGAATACTTCACAATTCCAGGATTTAATGAGCAAAAAGACAGACCTATTCATGTGTTAACTATTGTTATAGGTGAATGATGTAACAAATACTTGTAGAACATCTACTGTCAACGCCCGAGTCAAGGTCATGTCATGTAGACCACATGAGTAATGTCACGTTCGCCTCGATTAGGGACACCGACAACTTTGGTGATTAGACATATAGGAAAAACAAAGGAAGAAAGGTATGTACAGCACTCGGTACTGACCCATAAATGTGTTTTATTTCGTGCATGTTCATGTTTAGTGTCTCCGTTAAAATTTAATAATAATATAGGACTGATGTATTATTTCTATGATGAGACCCTTCCAGTGGGGTCTATGTTCACTGAAAATATGACCCAATGTTCCCCAAAAATATTTTGCTTTGTTCTCCAAAAATATTTTTCCATTTATTTTTATTATTATGTTCCCTTGTTCCCCAAAAATATTACCAATAACAGACAATGTTCCATTGTTCCCCAAAAATAAATGGCCTTGTCCCCAAACCCCCTTTATGACCGCAGAGCAGAAATGCACCGTTGCCACCTCCCCTTCACCCTCCCCACCCACAAAATCGGTGCCCTTGCACCATCCCCGCCCCCCTCCACTACCCAAAGTTTGCATATAGCTACACCAGTACTGTAAAGGATTAACACATCTACTGTATGAATATATGTATAAAAACAACAATTGATTTTCTTTCAGGGATCTTTGCAGATGTTGCCACCTTCTGTCAAGTGGCATCTCCAAGTTCCAGCTCTGAGACTTAGCCTAGCCCTGGGTAAGCTAAAGCTATAAACTTTAATATATTTGACCCCTGTGATATAGGTTAATTAAGCTAATAATATGGCAATATTTCGAGCCACCCCAGAGAGTGGAATTCAAAAAATGTACCTAAGCTACTCGATCTATCTTACTAGCAAATGTTAACATTTCGAGCCGACCCAAATTCGGTAATACATTTCTATGGTTCCTTAACGTGGTTTTTATAAATGAAGATTTTAATAAGCTTGATAAGCTTGAGAAACATTAGATTTATTTGAGTGGCAGAACCCGATTTGTACAGATTTTTTTATTATTCTCATTAAAGTAGCCATCCCGCCAACAACAGTCAAATTTTATAAACATTATGTACACTGTTTCTAAACCTACTGATGAAAAAGTATATATATAACTTACATATTTTGAGAAACCAAACTCATACATACACAGTATAAACGGCTTTAACCAGCCGGACCAAACCCCAGAACTGGAGTGTCGAATTACGAGTTACCATCATTTTACGGATATTCAATCACGGGTATTCTAGGAACCTATTAATAAACCTATACTTTTAATCTGCGCATATACATTGTTATATGGATAGAGTTTCGATAAACGGTTTTCTAGTGCAATTTTGTAGTTATTTGGCGGGATAGCTACTTTAAAAAAAAAGAGGAGTGCCTAACTATAAGTATAATTGTCCCAGCTCATTGGGATACTTTACTTTTTTTGTTTGTTTTGTTGAGATATTGTGAAATTCCATGACATAAAACAATGGATACACAATCATGATACAACATGAAAGTTTCTCCGTGATGTTGTCACTTTACAGCGATATTATTAAAGACCGCCCCAGTTAAATTACAAATAATAGGACACTTTAAAGGGACATATGGCAATCTTGAAGATTTTGTCGAACATTAGTATCACAGTTTATTAGTCCAGTATCAATTCCACTTTAAAAGTCTGCTTGCATATAATTAAATAAAATTTAGATGTATTATTTGTCTTCGTTATTCTACCATAGGTTTAAATATATGATTGGTGCAATAATATCAGCAATTAGTAATAATATATAAACTACACAGTTATACTATAATTACAGAGAATAATATACAGTCATTTCATATCTCATCCTTTCCGTCGATGTGTTCTTGGGAAACACACTTTCCCTTAACCCCGTCCTTCGGATGGGGACGTAAACCGGGCGGTCCCGTGTATCGGTCTATCCTCCAAGCACGTTAAGGAACAACAGGAATCTATTCGATAATAAGAGTAGGGCACGGTTCCCGGATTCCTATGTATCCTTCTCCTCTCTCTGGGGCGGCTCTAAATAACCTATACTGTGCGAAGGCCGGGCACGATATAAAAATGTAATATTTCATCTATGTATGACCTAAAAAAAATATATACTTCAGAATATTTTGTTGATTTTAGCAGTGATGGGAGAATAATGATTAAATATTTATTTCTCGGCGGATATAATAGCTGATCTTTCATGAATGATCGAGTGCGGATTTATTAAACGAGTTGGCAAAAATATACAATGCGCGGCTTGTCGAGCATCAAATAATGTTTAATGTTTACTGAAGAGTTTAAAAAATAATAGTTGATTTTGTGAGATTCTATTTATCACACAAAACCCATACAAGTTGATGGTAAAACGTTCACATTTCTCTGTGATGTCAATTTACCTATATATTAATACCGTATTTCCTCTATTAGTAGAGCCCCCACCTGTTTTAAGAAACCTTACCGTCTTCAAAAATTAAAAGTTCCTAAAAAACATACAATGTTTTTACCACTAATGGATTTGATTAAATTAAAAGTTTCTTAAAAACACACTGTTTTTACCGCTTATGGATTTGATTACGGGAGTTTTTTACCTTCGACACCAGTATGGTCTATGACATAAACCTTAAAGCGCTATCATCATCAATACAATTACCGCTTTTATTTATCTCGTTCCTTTCAATTTACTATTTAGTTTATCTTTTATTATTATTTAATTCATACGCAACCAACCCGTTTTGTAATCGTCAAGTTTGACAGAAATGTGTATCATATAGATGCAGAGTGATGACAGTAATATACTCGGTACAGTCATGTTTAGGTTAAGTCAATACCGGTGTAACAGTGAAAGATCGCCGTACAGTAATTCTATAAGGAAACAGTCGGGGGGAAAGGAGGTGAATTATATTGAAAATTTGTATCATAATAGTAGCCTCCCCCCCCCCCCCCCCCCCCCCCTTTCGCACTTTCCATAGTGCCCGGGAGCTACTGTTAGAGGAAATACGGTATATACGACAGCCCAAGTTAAAATGCATATATCATATGCATATATCATATGGCTTATATATTTTGTACCACCAATCCATCCTTTTTAACAACTTGTTTTGTTCATTTCAGACGCATTATCTGGTTTCCAGATGCCCTTCGTTCTTCAAATACCAATGCAACCCTGAAAGACGTGGATTTAACCAAAAAATGTTGACAATACTGTGATCGCAAGATTCTAAACTCCAGGAAATATATTCATTTAATTAGGCCAAATCAAAAACGCGGTTAATTTTTCTTCGGCCTTATGCGTTAAAGTGTATACTTGTTACTGCGTATCCCGCTTGAGATGTGTTCGCCTGATCATGATGGTGACTTCAGTTTGGCAATCCCGAGGACTGAGCAGACAATTTTTTTTTTTAAAGAACCAAAATGAACATAATTATACCTCACAGAGACTATATAATATGTAAAGCTGTTAAAAAACACCAAATGTATACAATGTCGTACATTGACAGTAGATGCTCACATTCAAAAAAACTTTTGGTGTTTTACATCATTTTAACACATTTTAGGCCATATATGACATTGATTTTTTTGTTGTAAGTATGTTGTAAGTGAAGTAAATTTCATTATTGTAGTATTTAATAGATGTTTAGTTTATAAATATAATATAAATAAAATATTGTATTATTTATTCTTTGGTTCAGTTGGATCTACATTGTATGTAAAAAAAAGTTTCCATTTGCGTACAGTCTATCTGAAACTGAAAAACTGCCTTTTGGGAACACAAGGTCATTTTAATCTATTTATTGTTTATTCAAGCTTTTGAAATAGATCTTGTCGGCAGTAATTTGTTGTGTTGATTTACGGTTGAATGAACTACTGATATTTCCATGTCTATACTAGTTTGACATATTAAGCCGTTATATTTGTTTTGTCAAGTGTCGGTGTAGCGGACAATGCGGTGCACTTAAAAGCACAGGACCCGGGTTCAAGACAACGGCGCCACTGAGTTTCCTCAGTGTGTTTAGCTTCGTCCATCGTAAGCGGACATAAATCCTCCTATCCGAAGTTTATATATCGAAGTCGATTCTCCGAGCATGTTTAATAAGCAAAAGTAGGAGTAGGGCGGTTTCCCAGATTCCAATGAGACACCTACCCTGACCAGATCCGCATTTTTAATTTTTTTATGGTTGGGGTGGGTGATGGTGGTGGTGACGGGCCGGTGAAGGATACCCAAATAAATTGGACTGCAGCTTTGTTTTATTATATTTGTATGTTAAATATGGCTGCATATGGTCAGGGTCGATATATAAACGTTAATGTATAGTGACCCTGATATGGTGATACTCGCCAATAAAAAATAAATAAAAAAACATTAGCGGGTGGCCAGTTGAGTTCCATATTTCCAGATTGGCCATCAAAATGCACAACGAGAAGCTGAACAGCGGTCAGGAAGCTGAACAGCGGTCAGCCTTTTTAAATATAGGCTACAGACTACTTTTCAGACTTTAGTGTGAGCCCCTTCACCGAATACCGAATACGCACCTGTAGACGTTGGACTTTACACTCGTTATATTTTTTGACCGACAGTGCCGAGTCGAACATTTTATCGTTTTAGCGTGTAATTTTTATAAAGAAATACCATGATGTTCGTAACATGTAGTACACGCCATGTACTATTTAAGCTTAAACAACATATTTTTAGTATCTCCTTGTATTTCATTAGAAAAGAACACAAGTGTTACCATTTTTAAACGCATTTTAACAATGACATCTCTTACGAGTTACTTCCCCTCGCTTCGGAATTTTAAACGGGTGAATCTCGAAATTTCTCGCGCAGTAAAGCATCTTAAAGTCAATACAGATGAAGATGACGAAACTTAAAGGGGAACTAAAATTTTAATCATGTAAAGTTGTTACAATCTTCCAGATTACGCGTTTAAAAAAAAAGAAAATGGCGGCTGTTTCACTTTTTTTTGACGTTGACGGAAAATGACGTACTACTTTCCGTTGTCATGTGTTGCTATGATAAGTGGACGGCGGAGCTAAAAACCACTCTGCTTCCCACCTGATCGTGACGCCGGAGGTGTTTCCCATAACAAACTGACTAAATCTCGTTATGCATGATGTTATTGTACGTGATCCAAGATGGCGGCGCCCAACAAACCCATTTATTTGAAAGAAAAAATCGTTCATAGCTTATAGAAAAAAAAGAAGTTTTTTTCTGTATATTTGAATATATACGTAATTATTTATTTTTCGGCCGTGTCGAGCTTTACCCGTAATAATATTTTATTGCAGATATGTTACAATACACATCAATTCAACATCACAATATTCATAGTGACATATACAATTGGATTGAACTACATTTTTACAACATTAGTTACAGTTCTCTCCATAGGCTCTGGGATCCTGCATAGCTAGCATTATCATTTCAATGTGATACGCGCTTCCAGATCGAGTTATTATAGTAATCTTATATCATATATGATAAAAACATTCCATCATGAATGCAGAGAAAATGCAAAAAGAAAGTCTAAAGAAAATAAATGAAGGCTATAACAAACCTATTTCCGTCACAGTCTTTTTCAGAAGACCATATGTACCTCTCAAATATTCACTGAAGTCCACGAGCTTTTGTAAGATACCTTCAATGCTATCCATAATGCCTGAAATACAACAATGTTTTGAAAAGAAACACAGACATAACGACTAAATTATTCCTTTATTTATTATTTATTTTGATATCAGAATTTGTGATCTGTTTTTCTTGCATATCGGATAATGTTATCCGCGTTTTACATGGATGATGGAATATAAGAATCTTTCATGGGTATCCGGTGAAGATAGGGATGTCCAACCCGAGGTATAACTGTTTTTATCTGAGCCGAGGCTCTGCCGAGGTTTTGATTAAAACAGTTATACAATGATTGATTATTTTTCTTGAATATCATTTAGATTATGCGCATTGACGTTGCCAACTACGAACGCTTTTCAAGTTTACACAATGACGTCATGCACCTGTCATTGTTGATATCAGCGCGTGACTTTTATCTTCCCCCATTTGTAAGATCAGGCTTTCCATCACCCATGTAAAACACGGATAATCGTATAATCCAGTATGCAAGAAAGCCTGATATCAACAATGACATTGCATGGCATCATTGTGTAAATAAACATGCAAAACTTAGTAATTGGCGCCGTCAATGCTCAGAATGTAAATCATATTCAAGAAAAAGAATCTATCATGGGTATAACGATTCTAATAATGTTTTATTACCCAAATCAGAAAGAAGTTGGTTGGGTCAAAACAACTATTTATTGGTTCATCCTGTTATTATTCGCAGGTAGCCGGCGAATGTATTTGTGCTTATATTTGATAAGTGCACTGGAAGGAGAAGTAATTAATTGAAACAGTTTTATTTTGTGAAATACTGTTGACGTACTATTGTTTAACACATATCCTGATATAGTATTGACATTATATTAAAAAAATGTTTCTTTAGACTGTATGTGCATGCATGTAATCTTTAGGTAAAAGTTGTTTGTATGTAGTGTGTATGTTGCGTGTATATAAACAATGATTACTCTGAAATTAATGTTTAAATCATGGCACGTTTTTCACTGAATTTACCAGAGAGCGTATATTTCCCGCTTCGCGGAAAAATTCGCTTTATTGATATTATTACTTTTTTACAGATTTTTATATAAAATATACGACACACTATATAGACAGATTTTTATGTAAAATATACGACACACTATATAGAAACATACATAAATATATCTTAGTAGAGAAAATCATACGGAACACCTTTCACAAACACTGAATCCAGAAAAGATACTAAATGATAGAGTAATTTTGTTAATATACAATGTGGAAAATGATCATTTACAGTGCTATAAACAAATAAAAAACTCTTAGGTAGCGTGTATACTAGCTAAAATAGAAAATTGAGCGATTTCGGCTTTACGCCTCCTTCTGGAGTATAAAGACATATAACATTTACAAGAAGATCATCTAAACAACGATTGCAATGAAAACATATATAACGTATATATAAAGTGTCAGTTTGCGGGTAGTAGGCCTATATAATATAAAATGTTTGGATGCATAGTTATTATATTTATTCGTCATCTTGACTTTTTAAAGCCTTAGACGTAACGCACCGTAATGCGTCCTATTGTCGAAACACGCTACATGCTGTGCCGTTTAGTGTGGTGGAATACTTATATTTTCTCAGATATGATAGTATTATATACCAAATTAAAGCTCATAGAATAACATTCTTAGCCATACAAAGTAGCAGATTGTGTTTATAGAAGAAATATGTTTTAAAAAGACAAAATCTCTCGCTCGACGTCATTTCTTCAATGTCCCAGCGTAACATTATCATATACCTATGTATATTACTAAAAATCGGCGGTTTGGAAAGGCGCGAAATAGCGCACGTCAAATTTAGCCCAGACGACGATTACGTCATTTCCGTTAAAGTTGTTATTCAATCGTCACAGTGAACCGGGCGCAAATATGAAAAAAAAACGCACTTTCGTGGAACTGCTTGTAATGTCCCGAGACATGTTTATGGTTGACCGTACTTGATTTGTCGCAGATTATTCGACATGATGAAGATTTTCGGTAATATTTTTCTTTGAGCTATGTACAATTGATTTTATATGTTTCATAAATGTGTTTTTTTAAATGATTATACAGTATGTGTCAGAAAATAATAGCGGTCTTTTTCGGGAAAACAATTCTTTTGTCCGCCTACGTCATTTTGATAAATTTTATTTTAGCGCATTTGTGAAGTATGGTCATTGTGAAATAAATAATAAATTGAATTTTTAATTAAGTCAGGTAAATCAAAGTTGACATTGAAATATTGTTTGGGGCGCTTGTTTCATCCAAAGGTTTTTTGGACTTTTAAGATAAAATTAATCTACCACCTAAATAAGTTGTATATCATTGAAACAGACATTTTTAGTGGTAAATAATAATACCTTACTTTTCAAAATCGGTTGAGAAATAAAAAAATTCATGTGCGAAAGTTGTTTTTGATGGGTCATTTTCAATGCAAAATTCTGCTGCGTGAAAAATTTGAAAAATGTGTTTTTTTAGAATTTTTATCCAAAAATGGTTTTAAATTTTTGGATATTAGTAAATTAAGACACCCTGAAAGTTTTATAGTAAAATATGGAGTATTACTGAAGTTATTTGACATTTCTTAATTTTCTGATGTTCCACTAACAAGGAATTTACATAGGAAAAGCCCCATCAAAAAATCATTTTGGCTGTAAAATATTTATTTCTCAACCGTTTTTCAAAAGTAAATTAGTTTTATTTACCACTAAAAATGCCAGTTCTAATGATATATAACTGATGTACGTATTATTTAAATTGCTCGAGTTACTGCAGAAAAACCTTTGGCTGAAACAAGCGCCCCAAACAATAGTTGATATGCCATAGCCTTGTTCATTTCAGCAAATTACAACTATCTAAACGGAACGCATTTATATGTAACAAGTGGATTGTCCGCCATGCAAAACGTTACGTTTTTCAGTTCTTTCATTACGCTGCATTCGCCTATTTATGTTTGGTATGAATATTTTTTAATTCAAAAGGCTCTCCGATGGAAGTAAAATAATGCGTCATGTAAGCGTAAAAAAGGATAAAATATCGGACAGGGAAAGCAGCATTCAAGGACGACAGTCAACCACAAAACACAAAAACAAACACGCAAACAGACAAACGAAAAGACAAAAGTAATAAAAAATGCAAACGACATCACAAACACAAAAGGGTTGACAATAGGGCTACCGCCTTGGAACGGTCAGTGGCAAAGTAGGCCACTGGGGGTTTAAACCGGTTCTAGGGCGCACCAAACCTCACACTTACCCTACTGTCATCCCATTAAAACAGGACAGTGTAAATAAAGAAATCCCCGCCATGATCTAATCTCTAACCAACAAGGCAGCATCAATAGGCAATATAAGTAAAACACAAATATGCTCGTGTAAATATAATACAAAAAAACAATAGCCTAGAAAGCCACAATGAAGGTACTCAATGACTTTGCAGAAGCCAGAGCAGTAAGAGAATAAACCATTAAGGGCACGACAAGAAAGATCATGACAAACATCAAACGCCACCGTCCCAATGGGCTTTAGGTAGGCGTCATCACAGGGTCCACAGCCTGTCCGGTCATCGTACAATTAAAGAGGAAAGCATAGTGGCGAACTGTAAAAGGGTCCACCACCAAGCATGCAGTACGTTGCAAAATGATAGGGTCATAACCTCTTTTGATAAACTTTTTAACAAGTTTAACAAAGATAGTATGAAAGTGATCATGACCAAGAATCTTACGAAGTTTATAAATCACATCACCATAGAAGTCAGGTTGTGATAGTCCTTGTCGCAGAAGAGTCCTTAAATTACATTTATATTTGGAAAGAAGATCAGGGTTACGATAATAAAATTTTGCAAAGGTTTTACGAAGTTTATGGTAACGGTAACCCTGATTGAGTAACTTTTTAGTTATACAAAGATTACGAATATTAAAGTCCTCAACTCGAGTACAAGCTCTAGAAAAACGAATAAGTTGAGACAGATACACCCCATAAGAAGTTGCTCGGGGTACATCCCCATCCAAGTGGGGATAATTAACAATGTCAAAATTAAAATCATCTCTCTTGTCATAGATTTTGCTAATTATTTTACCATTTTCAATCGAGAGATCTAAATCAAGAAAAGAAGCGTTATTATCAGATATATTTTCTTTATTAAGCCGAAGTTCTTTAGGATAAATATCATGAACCATAGTTGGAAAGAAAGGGTTGTCAATGTTCAGTATGTCATCCAGATACCGAGAGGTGTCATTAAAAGCTTCAATAATATCTGCCTGGTTATCTGGTGAAAGACTCAACATGAAATCCCTTTCATAGCAAAATAAAAACAAATCTGCGACAAGTGGTGCACAGTTCGTACCCATAGGGATACCAACAATTTGTCTATAAACGGTGGTACCATACCTGACGAAAATATTATCTAATAGGAAGATGAGTGCTTCACAAACTTCATAGCAAGTCCACTTAGTATAATTGTCTAAACTGCCGTTAGTGAAAAACGCTTTAATATTATTACATGCCAAAAATGTAGTATTTTCTCTAGCGAATGTTTTTTGAATAAGAGAAATTAGCTTGTCTTTAATAAGATGATGTGGTAAGGTTGTATATAGTGTAGAAAAGTCATAGGTACTTAATGATGAAACTTGACCTTTATTGAAAATTTGATCAAGAACGTCTCCTGAATTTTTTATAGACCAAAATAAATTAATCCCAGAGTTTTCATAAGTTTTATTACAATATAGTTTAACGTGATCTTTAACGGCAGTAAGACAAGAAGTTAAAAGTTTGGAGATGTTTGTTGTCGTGCAGGCACTAGAATTAGAAATAAAGCGAGCCTTATATGGATTTTTATGTAATTTAGGAATCCAGTACATGGTAGGCAGTTTATTTTGCTTATCGCTTACACCAGCCTTGAAAGTAGTAACATGACGTCGGACGTCTTTGATAAATACACGTCAATGTAGTAAATACAAATGACAAACGTTATACACGGTTAATACATTTTACTATAGATGTACGATTTTAAATAATAAATGTAAAAAATGATTAAATTGTTGTCACGACGTTAACGTTATGATGGCAACGCCATGACTTCATAATAGTATAACATGAAAGTTAATTATTGTTTTTTGTACTGTTGTAGTTGAAGAACTTAATTTTGGGCGAAATAAATTGATGAAGAATTTTTCTTTGACCCTGTCTTTGTAAAATGATCCCCGTCTTCCCGGTGGTCCCTTTTGCCACTGACTGTTCCAAGGCGGCACCCCTGTGTGCCGCTGACCGTTCCAAGGTGGTACCCCTGTTTGCCACTGACCGTTCCAAGGCGGTACCACTTTAGCCACTGACCGTTCCAAGGAGGTACCCTTTTACCACTGACCGTTCCAAGGCGGTACCCCCGTTTGCCACTGACCGTTCCAAGGCGGTTCCCCTTTTGCTACTGACCGTTTCAAGGCGGTAACCATTCTGTCACTGAACGTTCCAAGGCGGTACCCCTTTTGCCACTGACCGTTCCAAGGCGGTACCCCTGTTTTCAACCCTTATATGTTTGTGATGTGCTTTTTTACTGAATGTGTTTGTGATGTACTTTGCGTTGTAATACTTGTTGGAGTGACTGTATTCTGTGAATGCTACTCTTCCTGTTGGTCTTATAACCTTTTGTTCATTTTTGAGTCGCCTTGCCTCATTGTTGTCACAACACTCAGTAGTTGAAACTTGCAATACGATTGGTCAGTTTGCCTCGACATATTCACCGAAGTACTCCAGCGTGATAGTAAACAGAAAGTAGTTTGTAAATGTCATGTATTCATCATTTCTATACAAGGTGTGTGCATTGATAATTTTGACCGACAATGAGTTTCATTACACATTCGTAATTTACAGTAATGTTGAATTGCTCAGTTATAAGAAATGTGGGTCGTTGGAAAAAACAGAAAATGTGTAAAAACTAAAGCTTGGTGTGTGTGTTTTTTAAACAAATTATCCAACATGAGCTGAACGAGTTAGGATAATTTAAAATGAAAACAAATGTCGTTAGAAGTCAAATGTTGGCAATATGAAACAATGTGTCCATATTCGGTGGAAACTGTTATAGTTAAACGTAAACCATATATTCCTTCAAATATAATGAATATTAAGGAAACATTTGATATAAGTGACCTTATGATTCAGTGATTCAGTGTAAAAAAAAGAAGTTTTGATCGAATACATATTTTAATTATTTAAAGATATGCGTGAATGAATGAATGAATAAATGAATGAATTGGGATTTTAAGGCGCACCAACACATGAAAAGGTTATATGGCGCCTAAAAGGCATGAACATGCCAGGCTCATCTTCTATGTACATCGAGATAAAATATGGAAAATGGGCCTAGAACCTTCTCACCCTGAACTGCAGAATTGCTGCAAATTCTATCGTACGAACTCCATTTACGTTGGAGCCACGTTATTGTTTTTCTGCCACTGCTCTTAGTGATGTGAGCGAGATGGCACCTGAAACAATGCAGGGGTCATGATGAAGACATGTAATGAGCATGAACAAAAAATGACAAAATGAATAAGAATCGGGGGGTCCTACCCCTCTGCATGTGACGGTGTGTTTGCAGTGGTTGTATTCTACCCCGGCAACCACACGGGGAGAATGAATGAATGAATGAACGAACGAACGAACGAACGAACGAAAGTACGTAAGAACAAACGATAAAAAAACAAAAACAAATGAATAAATGAATGAATGATCGAATGAATGAATGAATGAATGAATGAATAAATGATGGAATGAATAAATATACAGATGAATGAATGAATGAACGATTACAAAAAAAAACAAAAAACAAGCGAACAAACGAATAAATAGAACACATTTCAAAATTGTATGTTTCTATAAAACACCCGTCACTTCTGGAGTTAGGCCAAATATTATTAGTTATTAGGATTCTTGACAGGGGACATGGGCTCACATTCCCTGCCTGGAAATTATATTCACCCGAGCCGTTTGGCGAAGGGGAATATACTTTCCAGGCAGGGAATGTGAGCCCATGTTCACTGTCAAGAATCCTAATAACGAATTTGTCATAGTCAAAGTTGTAACCATTCATTTAAGAAGAAAAACAGCCAAAAACACGATTTCATTTTTAGTGCGCCAATTTCCCCGTAACGTGCCTCTAACTAGACGTTGTTGTTTTCGTGACGTCATCGCTCTAACGTCGTTACATTTGGCGGATTGTTTAATAAAATAAACGTATTTTATCATTATGTTAATGTTTATTATCTCTAAAATTGCCAAAAAAATACGCTTACGATTATTTCAGACTTTTACACACAGTGGAAAGCGCAGAAAAGCAATAGGAAGGAAACAATCGACGGTTTCCAAAACGAATCGGCAACGTTATTGTCGCCATTTTGTTTTTGTGTATTCGAGTAATGGGGTACCTACGGGGAATTCGCCCTATGTTCACGTCGCGAGACGTAGACATGGGCTCATGTCTACGGCGCATTGACCAATGAAATCCTGAGAATTTTCTTTGCAGTATGACAATACCTCATGTTCAATGATTTAACACGCTATATATAAAGCCTATGTGGTTTCAAAGAAGATTTTTTGTAAGGACTATTTTCATATATAAGTCTAAGGAAGTATGTCAAATATCTATTCAATGGGACTTTGTTTGAACAAGCTTGATGGTGCAGTACCTAGGAATCATTTCTAAGCAAAAACTCTCGAAATCTGTTCAGCATTTCTTGAGGAAAATATGTTTTAAGATATAAATTATTTTTAGTAATGGCGGCTATCTTGGATGTTGCACTGACCTTATTTTAACAAACTTGAAAACCAATGATATCAGGATTACCCATGTTAAGTTTGGTCAAATTCGGCAAAACTGCTTCCGAGAAAAAGTCGTTTAAAGTTAAAAAAACAACAAAAAAAAATATATATATACCTGGCCCTGCAAGACTTTAATTCTTGTGAAAGAGGGTCATGACCGTTGACCTGATTTTAAACCTGTCACATCCAAAATCAGGACTGAACACGGGTACCACGATAAAGACAAGTAAATACCCTTTCGAGTGATACCTTTCTCTATGATAGAACTCGACTAAAAATTCGTCGAGTGGTCAACATATTCCATATGGACAGACTGCGAATGGGCGGACGAGACGTAGGATGGGCGGACGGACGGATGGATGGACGGACGAAGGAAATAGAGTTATCATTATGAAATTTTATTTGATAAAGACTAAAGTTTAATAAACATAACACCGCATGCTCACATATAGAAGTTCAAAAATTCACTGTCAGGCACTCTTGAAATAAAAGTCATGGAAACAACACGCTTTTGTGAATCTTTACAAACCATGGAATACAACATGGTGTCGGACATTTTTAGGATAAATTAACCGTAGTAAAGCTATTTCTATTGGATTAACTGGTTAACATTTTAACACACAATTGTATAACAACATTCACAATTATGGATTTAAACGGTATTCCTCACACTTCCATAAACTGGGAATCATCAAATTTACCAGAGGAATGAGACAAATTCCATATGCATGTGGAACTTATATTCACTAGACCTCGTAAAGCAAAATCCGAGGAAGAAAAGGTCTCCTACCTACTCCTATGGGTAGGAGAACAAGACAGACAAGTGGACTGGCATAACAGCAGGTCCGGCAAAACACCAGAGGATGCCAAAATACTAAATACATACTACGCGCGATCAAGAAGCACGTCCAGCCCAAATTAAACCCAATATGTGGATGCTATCGCTTTAACAATAAAGTACAGGGCACGGACAAGATCTACGCGTTTGTCACACGTCTCATAATCAAAGCTCGGGACTGCAACTTTGAAATAGGGGATGTCGACATGACCGATGATATGATACGTGACAGAATCGTCTTCGGATGTTCAAGCCAAAAAACGCGCGAAAAGCTCATCAATGAGGGAGAAAATTAACCATGGACAAGGCCATACAGATAGTGCAGAACTATGAGTATTGCCAACAGCAGTTGAATTCCATGACAATATCAAACAACAACGTAGACGCAATCAATAGACGGACGTCGGGAGCATATCCTAAGACCATGCAACACCTACACACGGCAACGATCAACGGCACAGCCTCAAGAGCTGTATGTACACATAAAACACACCAAAACAAATGTGGAAATTGTGGCGGCCTAATCACCCCAAAAACAAATGCCGGGCTTATGGAAAAACGTGTCATAAGTGTGGTAAACTAAACCATTATCAGCAACTATGCCGTTCATCTAGAAATGTGCATGAAACGATTATGAATCAAATGGTGCATATGGTTTCGACTATCATGGATATAATTCAAAGGACACGGACGATTATTATATTGATTTGGTAAGCTGTGTTTCTACTTCACCAGACCGTGTTTTTGACCAGTTACTTGTTGGCCCAGCAAAATGCCCATAAGGTTCAAGGTAGACACCGGCAGTAGGGTGAATATCTTGCCGTATTCACAGTTCCTATCACTGAACACTAAGTACCCCTTAGAAGCCCCTCAGCACAAGTTAACCTACAGTGGAGACCTAATTCCAGTAATCGGAGTGGTCAAGCTGGCATGCTGCCACGATGACCGGGTTATCGAGTCACTATTTTATGTAGTGGAAACTTCCGCCCTCCCCTAATTGCCCTACAGTCATTAATTAACCTGGGCCTGATCAAACCTTGGCCTGATCAAATTAACTTACTATGTTGAAACTACCCCGCCTTGTACCCCTTGTTTCAACAAATATTCAATTGAAAACGAATTCAGGATATTGTTTAAAGGGATAGGTGTAATTCCTGGCGCTTGCAAGTTGCATCTCAAGGAGAATGCGGTACCTGTCTATCCACCACGCTGGATACCGGAAGCACTTAAATTAAGACTTACAACTGAGTTAGATCGAATGGAGGATGACGAAATTATAGCTAAAGTTACAGAACCCACCGATTGGGTTAACTCTATTGTCGTGATAGAAAAACTCAAAACGGGCAGGCTTAGGATTTGCCTCGATCCTAAAGCACTTAATGAAGCAATTAGAAGGCCTCACTACCCCATGCAAACAATGGATGACGAACATCCAAGTTAACCGGTGCTAAATATTTTAGTATACTTGACATTACTCACGCGTATTGGAGCGTAATGTTGGACGACGAATCTTCGTATTTGACAACCTCCAGCACGCCGTTTGGTCGATACCGTTATCGTCGGTTACCACTTGGTATTTCATCGTCGGCCGATACTTTTCAAATGAAAATAGATGTAATATTTGAAGGCATGTCAGGCGTGACAGCAATTGTAGATGACATACCTATATATGCCCGCTCGAGGCTAGAACACGATAAAAACCTGAGAAATACACTACAACGAAATCGCGAAAAAGGCATTCGTTTCAACCCCGACAAATGCACTATTGGTGTAAATGAAGTGCCATTTTATGGTCACATTATAAGTAGCACAGGCCTAAAACCGGACCGAAGCAAGGTAGAGGCCATCATGAAACTTGACATCCCAGACACTCGCCCAAAGCTGGAACATTTTCTAGGATTGATTAATTACCAAGGAAAATTCGCGCCAAACCTTGCAGAGGTTACAGGTCCCCTCAGGAGCCTTTTAAAAAAGGGAACTGAATTTTTTGGACGAACCGCAATATAGGGCATTTCAAGAGGTCAAGAACATAACAACGAACACCCCCGTGCTAGGATATTATGATCCAAAGGGGCCTCTTACGCTTGAGGTAGAAGCGTCAAAACATGGTATCGGCGCCTGTATGATGCAACAGAGCCGCCCCATCGCGTACGCATCAAAAAGATTGACCAGCTCTGAAATCGGATACGCTCAAATAGAGAAAGAATTACTAGCAATATTATTCGATTCAAATGCTTTCACCAGTTCACATATATCCAAGTATTATCGGATCATAAGCCAATTGCATCCATCGTAAAAAAGCCGCTGTCTGCTGCTCCGCCCCGACTCCAGCGCATGTTGTTACAGTTACAAAAATATAACATTGATGTTCACCACGTTAGTGGCAAAGACGTGCCCATAAGTGATCTTATCTCATGGCAATCGTGTATGCCAACATCTTAGCACAACCAGCAACTTCTATTCCCAAAAATGAGCCCCTGCCATCCTACAATTCGACCAACCCAATTGCTATCTTATGTCAGCTTGATGTAGTAACTCGCAAATCAGACGAACCTTATCTAACACGGTCTGGGAGAGTAGTTAAACCTTGCCAGCGTTATGTTAACGAGCACTGGTTAAAAGACAGGTAGATACAATTGACAGTTGGAATGCTGTGTAAACAGTGAATCATTAGTTGAGAATCGTTGATAGCAGCGACTACCAGTAGCAGCAGCAGAGCACCATCTCAATAGGTATATTCATCGCAAGTGTTTTCTTCTAGCAGCAGTAGCTAGAGCACCATCTCAATAGGTATATTCATCGCAAGTGCTTTCTTTGCGCAGTATGTTGTTTCTACTTTCCCACCATCATGTTTAACAGACAACCCCTTTCGTAACCATCATATGTTTGCTACTGCTACTGCTAACTACTGCCAGCAGTACCAGCGTACTGCTGCTACTGCCAGAAGCAGCATCAGTTGAGCACCATCTCAATATATATATTCATTGCAAGTGTTTTTTTCTAGCAGCAGTAGAGCACCATCTCAATAGGTATATTCATCGCAAGTGCTTTCTTTGGGCAGTATGTTGTTTCTACTTTCCACCATCATGTTTAACAGACAACCCCTTTCGCAACCATCATATGTTTGCTACTGCTACTGCTACTGCTAACTAATGCCAGCAGTAGCAGCATGTACTGCTAGCAGCAGTAGCAGTAGCTACTGCCAGCAGTAGCAGCAGTAGAGCACCATCTCAATAGATATAATTCTTCTCCAAATAATATCATGGTTTTTATTGTCAACCCTTTTGTGTTTGTGATGTCGTTTGAATTTATTATTACTTTTGCCTTCTTGTTTGTCTGTTTGCGTGTTTGTTTCTGTGTTTTGTGGTTGACTGTCCTCCTTGAATACTACTTTCCCTGTCCGATCATTTTATATTTTTTTATATTTTTGTTCTCTACCGTTACTGCTGTAACTTTTCAGCTACTGCTAGCAATAACAGCAGTGGCAATAGCTACTACTAGTATTAGCAGCAGTAGCAGTAGCTACTGCTAGAATTTGCAGCAGTAGCAGTAGCTACTGTTAGCGTAACAACAGTAGCAGTAGGTCATAGTAGCAGTTATTTTCTCTTTTTAACCTTCAAGCTTTATACACAACCCTCAGCAGTAGCAGCAGTAACAGCAGTAGCAGTATCTAACCGAGGCACAGACGTAAAGAAAGTGTCAGCGCGCTGGGCGCACGTACGGCGAAGATATAGCAGTAGCAGCGGTAGTAAAAAAAGCAGCAGTAGCAGCAGTATCATCACCATATATTGTTTGTTTCTACTTTTATTTTTAACCATCATGTTTTATAAAAAAAAACTTTCGCAACCATCATATGTTTACACTGCTTCGCCAAATAATATCATGGTTTATATGTTTTGTTTTCTACCGTTACTGCTGTAACATTTCAGCTACTGCTAGTAGTAGAAGTAACAGTAGCAGCAGTAGCACAGTAGCAGTAGTAGCAGTATTAACTGCTGGCAGTAGCAGCAGTAGGACAGTAGCACGGTATGGCGTTTTAGTCGGGTTTCGGATGTTGCCAGCGGGCAGATCAACCTCATAGACACGCGGTTTCATCGGTTTTTTAAAGCCTGTTGGTAGTGCGACTAAAATCACCCCACTTGAGACCGTTTATCACAATTTTGGCTCCACTGCTGTATGATTGAAACATTTCGAAAGTAGTAAAAAAGACGTCTGTAAGAACCCCATTTGTTACAACGTCGCTATCTGTTGTAGCCTACCGTGTTTTTTTGTTTTTGTTTGTTTGTTTTTTTAACACGTGACACAAAGGTGTGAAATTGATGTTTTGGTGAGCTCCGAGCAAATCAGTGATAAAAGTGTTATTTTGTGGATTTTTACGATAATTTAGACGATAAAGGTATGATCTTACTTCGTTCTAAGTAAAAATTGTGAAACATACAAAACAATTGAGTTATTTGACACATATGTTATTGTCAAACGAGAAACAAGATGGCCGTTGAGAGTTGGATGAAAAATCGGCTCTCGCCTATAATGTGGAATAAAATTGTTCCCAGAGACATTTAGTGTACAAAACGTATATGTGCTAGTAGACTATATAAAGCGTAACATAATAAAAGTGTTTTTTGTGAAAGTTGGACTATAATCTGTGAGTAATAGATCATTTTGCATTCGCTTTATTGTCTACAAACGTAAACAAACTGTAAATTAGACCTTAAAGTTATATCTTTGAATACTTCTCAGAAGAGGGGTCACGCTGGAACATTTGGGACATTGCCGCAGGCGATAACGGTAATACCGTTATAACAATCGATTCATGCACGATTGTGTCATTTAAACACTGGACTCATACAAACAAACATGGCTAACAGTCAAGAAGACTACGACTATAGCGGGATTTTAAGCACGGACTCATTCGATAATGATGGGATCGACGAAATCACCCTTCTTAAGTCGGTCTACACTGCTCAACGTTCTCCGCAAACAAATGATACGGGAGGTAACTACGCTACTCGTACACACACGAGTTACTTATCTTCGTTGGAATTCGATCTTGATAGCAGTATCCAATGCGGCGACAAGATACCTTATATCGTGTAGACACCGTGGTCATAGATCGACTCGATCTCGAGTTGCATGATATGCCAAAAGATATATATATGCAAACTCTACTGGAACTCACAAACTCATCAAAGGAAGTGCTATCACACTACAGAGACGTTCTCTCCACAAGATCCAAAGAACTAGAACTAGTCAATGGTCCAACTGGCATATTGCGCACTCGTAGAAAGCCCGAAACGTTTGCTAAAGACTACTATGAAATCCATCAGTTCTTAAATCATAATATCCCTGATATCAACGCACTTTACCGCAAATGCCCTACAACTCCTGCTCACATTACTACATTGAAATCCGTCGTGGGAAATGATGTCAATTCACTGCTGAGGAAAACTCTGGCAAAAATGCAGGCTGATATACTATCTCTGAAATCAACGATTACACAAAACCAAGAAAACATTAAATCTGGCTGTGGAAAATTGACCTCTGAAGTCGACACCATAAAAAGAGACCTACAACAGTGCTCAAACGCGATAAGTGTGAACATTCGCTCCACTCATCGTGATGGTAGTGAACTGAAACTTGGAACCTGTTTAAGCATGTTGTCCCTAGTTGTATCAAAATTAGAAACCTCCAGGAACAATGTCTCAGAGCAATTAAGTATCATGCAGACCTCTGTTAGAGACAATTCCTTAAATATTGAGAGAAAACACGATGCTGACTATAGTGATAAACGCAACTGTCAGAACCATATGAAAGACGTGAGAATTAATTTAACAGAAGATATTTCGCAAATCAAAGAAAACACTGTTACAAATGTACGCCACGATAAGGAAATTAAACAGATTAATTCCCAAATTAAAACAATGAGTGAATCGCATCAGAAAACAGATGTCCTTGTTATGCAAGCCGTGCGATCAATAAACACTGAAATGGACGCGAAAATGTGCGAAATGTGTGATAAAGTATCATCAACTATCTCAGTCATTTGAAAAATTCAGTAATACATTGAGCGCGACACTTACAGACAGAAACAAAGACGACGTCATCTTGGTGAGCGATCACCAAACAGCTAATAGTGTCAAAACAAAGCCAATTGATCATCACGTCCAATCATCATCATCCAGCAGGACGCCACGAGAACCCGTACAATTGTCCATCGAAATCCCTGGTGAGCCAAATACGACAACTTCTACGAATTCAAGTAAACCCCGTAGTGGTATGAGGGACGACGTCGAAACGCCATTCCTCGAATCACAAACGTTAATTTCCGCGGATGACGTCACCGACGGCTTTCAAAAAAATAAAAGACGTAAAGGACGTTTTCGTGCTGCTACTCCTAGAGGATCTAAATCCTATGTTATAACTGGCATTCACACAGACAGCGACCAGGCTGGACTGGAAGAATTTCTTGAGTACGATATGAATATCTGCTTTAAATACGCCAAATTCCTGCTCACTGGACGAACGGACTGTAAAGTGGCTCAATTAGTTGTTGATGCCGAGCAAGGCTCATTTATAGAAAACGAAATGTCGTGGCCCGAAGGCATTTCCTGTCGTCCATGGATAAAGGGACCAGAATATGTACAGCGATATCAAAGCAATTAGAACATTTCATGGATCTAAGACTTCTTTCATACAACGCTACAGGCATAATGACTGCACTACCGTACTTGATAAGTGAACTGAATGCGAAAAATGTGTCTATTTGTGGCATTTCAGAACACTGGCTTCTTGATCATAACGCGGATATATTAAACCATATTGATAAAAACTACAACGCACATGTAGTTACCTGCGTGGATCCGGGCTACTTTAATGGTCGTTACATTGGAAAGTGTGGTGTTGCAATCATGTGGCATCGTAGTCTGGACAACTATATTGAGACTATTGAGACTGGAAGTGATAGAATAGCGGCTATAAGACTGTGTCTCCCGAATCTGTCGATTGTTATAGTGCAGGTTTACTTACCTTCTGCAAATCACAGTTTCGAAACTTTTAAATGTGTTGTCGACCAATTATACGATATATGCGCATTACAATCAACGAATAATAACATTGTTATCATGGGTGATTTTAACGCTAGATTACCCAACGGACAGCGTCCACGTGACGTTTATGTTTCTAGCCTCTGCTCCTCGTTTAACTTGACTGCTGCAACCGAAACTGACTCTTACACAGGTCAGACACAAACGTTTTACCCGTATACCGGTGCAAACCCGACACAAATTGACCACATACTACTTGACGCGGCTCTCGTGCGTAATATGGTCACCTGCTCCGTAATGACAGATGCTCCACTGAATGTTTCACGTCATTTACCAATGTTCCTTCATCTTATAGTAGATGAAATCATTCCGAAAAACGTAACATCTGAAACATTTCAAAGAGTATTGTATAAATGGAACAACCCACAGGAAAATCGTCTTTATGAAGCTAAATTGTCCGAATTGTTACTATCAGCAAACATAGACTACAATGACATCGACTGTGCATATACGACTATAGTTTCGTGCGTATTGTTAGCAGCAAAGAGTTGTGTGTCAAAACGTGAATATAAACCATTCTTAAAACCATACTGGTCGACTGCATTAAAGAATAATCATAACAACCTTAAAGTCGCACACTTAGCATAGACATGGACCGGAAAGTTGAAAAATAGTACTGAATATACGACATATAAGAACCTTAAACGTACATTTAGACGATGTTTACGCGCCGCGGCACATGAACACGAGCAACGTGAACTACAAAATATCGATGATCTTTGTGAATTAGATCAATCCCTGTTCTGGAAAGTGTTAAACTCTAAAAAGTCGCGTAATAGAACACAGTGGTGTGAATTAGTCTTTAACGACAAAAGGGAGACAACTACCGATGGCATTCTAAACGGGTGGTCGTCATATTTCAGTAGCCTGTATAAATTCAAAGACAGTTCTAATTTTGATAATGAGTTCAAATATCATGTTGATCGTGAAGTAGACTTATATCTGTCAAATGCAGATACTTCAATGGATAACGCGTTATGTAGTAAAACTGATACCGTCAAACTGCAAACATTGATCAACACGCTGCCGAACAACAAGAGTGGGTCCCTCGACAATTTAACATACGAACATTTGAAGTACGGTGGCCTAGAGTTGACATTGTGCTTATCAAAGTTGTTTAACGCCATTTTTCAAAACGAAATTCTGCCAACGAATTTTAAGTCTGGGCTTATAATCACGTTACATAAAGGAAATGGCAAGTCGTTTAATGACCCAAACAATTACCGGGCTATTTCACTGCTTCCTGTTATCTCAAAACTGTATGAAAAATTAGTAATGAAACGACTCGAAGACAACTTGTTTACTTCCAAACTAAATGACTTGCAGTATGGGTTCCAAAAGAATAAAAGTTGTAAAATGGTGTCTTTCATTGTACAGGAAGCCAGAGACTATTCTGTTGAACGCGGAAGTCCCCTACACGTGTGCTACATGGACGCAAAATCTGCCTATGATCTCGTTTGGATTCGTGGGCTTATTTACAAACTGTTTAATCTTGGCATAATGGGAAAAATGCTCCGACTTATATGGAACTATTTTCAAGACTGCTCTAGTCGCGTACTCTAAAACGGTCATCTGTCCACCAGCTTCAGGATCGAACAGGGTACCCGACAAGGCTCAATATGTGCGCCATTTTATTACACGGTTATATCAACGCACTTTTAGATACGCTTCAGGCCTCGCCGTACGGCCTTAGTATAAACGATCTCAATTTATCCGGGCCAACACAGGCTGATGACATTGTCTTACTTTCGATGTCGAGAAGCGGTTTAAATGAACTTCTAACAATATGTCATAGGTATGCTTGTAAATGGCGTTACGTGTACAACACAGCTAAATGTGCAGCCTCAGTTCTAGACCGGAAAAATAAGCGACATGACACAATTACACCTGCATTGTATGGTACTACGGTGGTTGCAGAAACAGACTCTTATAAACACCTAGGTATCGTTCAGTCTTCATCCGGAAAGCATCCCTTTGACGGCAACCGAATACAACAAGCCATTAGAGGCACATTTCTGTCTATCACGAGTATGGTAACCGGAAGTGTAGGTCCAAATCCGAGTATAGCTATTAAATTGTACAGGTCGTGTGTACTCCCGCGCGCCTTGTTTGGATGTGAGCTATGGAATGACATTTCAGACACCAATCAGAAAAACACCACTTCTGCTTAAAACGAGCCCAAGGTCTACCATTTCTTACACGATCGGACATGGTTTTAGGTCTTTCTGGAGTTATCTCACTGCAAGCTTATACTGACCCCCAGAAACTATTGTTTTTCGGAACGCTGTGTCGATCACCCCCGCAATTTCTTTGTAACAGATTGTGTCTTCTGCGGTTATACCAATATGATATGTGTAATAAAGAACAATTCGGTTTTATTCCAGACATTATGAAAATACTACTCAAATACGACCTTATAACGCACTTAACAACGTACAAAACGGCTGGTGTGTTCCCTTATAAACCAATCTGGAAAAGAATCTGCTATCGAGCTGTACTTGTGTACGAAGAATCATCATGGATTGAACGAACGAACGCTTCAGAGGACTTTTTAATATTTAAACGTTGTCATATGTACCTCTGTGAGTCAACATTTGGAAAGTAGCTAAAATGTATCCACGATCCCTGTCCCTTATGAAATTCCTGGCAAACATTTGTTGTAAGCGTCCGCCAATCCAACCGGAAGTGTGCCTTCGTTGTCAGCATATATGTCAGTGGGAGGTTGAACACTTAATATTCGAGTGTCCATGTGTTGATAGCGATAGATTACGGAGTGCGCTGTATAGCAAACTCAACTCATTAAGTGTTTATCTATGGGACATGTTTTTGCATCTACCTAGGCTCGAACTTATTACCTACATGTTTGGCAAAGTAGATGACAATTTGATGTTTATGCTAGATACCGAACTGTATCCGTCGTTCCTGATTATGTGTGCAGAGTTCTTAAAACAAATATATGCTTAAAATTGTGATTATGCGATATATACATGTACGTAACTTGAAAACTGATTTACTATACGTGCTCGCTCACCATGTTTCAATCCCACTGTTTCAGTTTCCATTTCGTTTTCGGAGAAACTTTTACCTGTCCGCATGCCGACTCTTACTGGGAAAATAACTATGGTTGATATATCATGCAACTGATATTAATTCACAGGAAAACTGATCTTCGGGACCGATCGACGTTTGGGATCAGCCTGCTTTTTAAGGCAGACTGACAACAGGCTTCTTTATTAGACATAGAGTACTAGTATATGCTGTCCCGAGAATCCGTTTTCGTGTGATGAATAATATATATATATATACCATGCCATCTTGTAAATGTTTTCTATCATTTTCTTCTTTTCTAAATAGTTTGTACTTGTAAATGTATGCCTATAACCATATATCATGTAAATCTCCAGAAATGGAGGCAATGAAGTTATATATATCTGTTACACTATTTTTACTTGTAACAAAAGTTATAACAGCTTGTAAATGTTACACTGGCATTGGCATCATTTCCGAAGCTTTGGAATGTGTTGGATTTTGCTACTACACTATATTTATAATATTTATAAGTGTATTTAGGTAATTTCAACAACCTTACCTTGTCTTAAATGTTACACTGACATTGGCATCATTTCCGAAGCTTGTAAATAGTATTTAAATGTGCTATTAAAGTATTTTATAAATGTCTGTACGTACGAATGTTTTCCATAGGCGGTTTCAAGGAAGAAGCGTGTAATATAACCTGGAACGATTTTGACTGGTTGAGTTTAACCTGTAACACTACGCAAGTTTATTGACTGAAACTATTTTATTTATTACAAATTCATCCAGATCTGAGTCATAAACTTATTATTTGTGACAGCTTATAAAATACAAAACATTGTTGTTGGTTTGTTAAAAGGCTGGCGTAAACTGCTTTTTTGTAAAGAGGTAAAACACGAACTCTTTTATACGCAACGTTATGTCTGAGACGCGACGTTACGACGTCACATATTTTATGACGTTTTGGCGCTAAAGTGTGTCTGACGTCGTGGCGGTTATGAATTATTTTTAATTTTAACTCGTCAAAAGGCTCGTTAAAATTAACATAATTCATAACTCGTTTCATAAATCTTATATGAAATAGGAACTCGTTTAAGATCCTCTATATATATGAAATCTATGGCATACATATGTCCTAGACTTCTAAACCATCATGAGCGATTCATGATTTTGAATTTCTGGTATTGTTTGTAGTATTTAATTTTCTCCCTAACTTCGTCCGAAAATAAATTATTTCTTTACTCAAAGAAAAGCAAACAATTGTTGAAGGAATATGTCGTGTTTTGCAGTCATTATGAATACGTCGTATAATGCAGTCGTTATCAAAACAATCATACAATGTATAAGAAAAAGTGGGCTAACAATGGTACAAGTAAGATATTTTATGAATCCTTCTAATATTCCGCAACAGAAACACTTTTTTTAGAAAAACATACAGATGTACACTGCATAGTACCTACTGTGGTTCACAAATTAATAGATAAACATTCCTGAAAAACATGCGGATAAATATGTTTTACTGCTAATGTAAAAAAAATCCGATACGTATTCAGGTAGCAACGCCGCACACGAAAAATCCCTGTGGGGAAACGTGTTCCAGTGGCAATTGCGAAACTACCCTCCGGATATTGACGGCGGGTCATAGGTTCTATATACTCTATTTAAAACAAACAGCGTTGTTATTAAATTGCATAACAAAACACGCAAATACAGACAGGAAAAACAATGAACCCAATAGCCTTCTTGACTGCTTGAGGAACATTGATTGACGAAAACGTTTGTATGTTATTATTCCCGCCCGTTCGTGCGTCCGTCCGGAGCCATATCTTGGTAACCATAAGTCACATACACGTAATATTTTGTACAAATGCTTGTCCCTATATGGAATCGCTTTTGCCCAAGTATGTTTGAAATCGCCTTAGTAACACCAGAGTTATGGCCCTTGATTTAATAATTACTTAATCAATATATAGTATATAATGAATCTTTTGTCTGGAAAATAACTCGAAAACTGTTTATGGGATTCAATTTAAACTTGAAACACTGATACAGGGCAGTGAGTGGATTTACAGAGTGCAGAAACCATAACTCTAGGTAAATTAAAGTGGATTTATGGGACTTTGTGGCTTTATTTACTATTTTATGGGACTTTGTGGCTTTACTTACTATATAGTATATACTATTTTAGGAACATTTTGTTTGAACCATAAATAACTAAAAAAACATTCGACAGAATCAAATGAAACTTGAAACATTGATTAAGGGCAGAGTGGATGTGCAGAGTGCATAAATCATAACTCTGTGTAAAGTAAAAGTGGAGTTATGGGATTTTGTTGCTTTATTTACTATATTCTAAAGGGAAATTTTGTTTGGACCATAACTCAAAACCAGTTAAAGATAATGGTTTCTTTAACGTGCGCAGTGTATAGCACATACACACGGGACCTCGGTCTTACGTCTTAGTAGACTTTTAAGACTTAGTAGTTTCAGTTGGAGAAGCGGGGGATCGAACCTGCGACCCTTTTATTGACAGTCAAACGCGTTACCGCTAGACCAAATATCCGCTCTAAACGTTTATCCTTTTATACCCTGTGCTTTATATAGCCACTAAAATGTGCCGAAAACAAACAAAAGTATAAGTCTACTTCGGTTCAATCAAATGATTTGTTAAACCAACTTTCTCGGTATCTAGGTTAGTGTTTTATGATCTAAACAATAACGTGAATTCTATTCCATATTTAGACCACCAAACATGATCACGAACATTGACATTATATAGAAATAAATTTACAAAAAAAGAAGCTTATCATAGTAACATTTATTTTTTATTTAAAAATTAATCACTTTGAACAGTTATACTAACTATACAGTTATACTAACTGTATGAAAAACAACAAATCAAAGGTATAAACATTATATATACATCCCAACCCTGAATAAAAAGACGTTTGTCTATTTTTCTGGCTATGGAACTTTTCTTGTCTTGTCTTGATCCGCAGTCTTGCGCGGTAATTCTAAATCCGGCGTGTCGGCAATCATGTCTGAAGTTCCGGTTGGGGCATAACATTGATAGGTGTACGAGGAGTCATAAACGCGAAAAAGTATGGGGTGCCGTTTTACGTTTTAATACCATTTTGAGATATCACGTATTCGAATATGTGATATTACGTATTCGAATACGTGTTATTGCACCTCGCAGAAAATCCTAGGAATTTCATTGGATTAGAGCGGTCACATGGTGACCCTCTATTATTCTATAGTGGGTCAGTAGATTTCATAGAGGGTCACTAAAACAATATGGACTACAATTCCGATTCAGAGTTTAAATCATTTGTAAATAGTTCTTTAAGGCGTTATTAACAAACAAAATAAGTAAATTAGTAATGTTTTTAAACTGTACCGGTCGTGACGTTAACGTCATGACGTCAAATTGCGCGAACGTCTCAATGACGTTAACGCTCCATTAAAATGGGTTAAATATCGGCGTTTGCCTTAAAAAAGGTGCTCGATGCAATAAATCAGTTATTGGGTCTGTTACTGACCCCCTACAGAAATATGTGGGGTCAGTCAGATGTATAGGGGACTCGGCTATCGCCTCGCCCCCTATAAATCTTACTGACCCTACATATTTCTGTAGGGGGTCAGTAACACACCCAATAACTAATAATATCACCTGTTCGAATACGTGATATCACATATTCGTTTCTGAATACGTGATATCACGTATTCGAATAGGTGATATCACGTATTCGAATACTTGATATCACATATTCGTTTTGAATATGTGATATCACGTATTCGAATAGGTTTGCTCTTTGTCAATAAAATAACCGCTCCCTAAGCCCCCCTCGTCGCAATCGGTCCGGGTTCATTCGACCAGGGTCACTGTTCATATATGACATTTTTACGGCTTACGTTGAGTCAAAAACGTTCCCTGGATTAACGAATATCTCAGGAAAGTCAGAATTGTGGATTAATATAAGATAATAATATAGTCAATATAAAATACATTTGGAGTTGACCCGGGAAGTTTCGTCCCCAAGACTTTTTCTCCCCTAGATGTTTCGCCCAAGACGTTTCCTCCCTGGACGTTTCCCCACTGTTTTTTTCCACGCTGGGGGTTTCGCCCCACACTTCAAATATGTATCTTTTATTTGAATGAAACAAGGAAAGATGCGTGATATTGTAGTGCTATTATTTAGATGATAGTATAAACACACATGAAATAACATGTACATGACTTGTCTTTTTAGTAGTAGGACAAAAAAGAAAATCTTAAAGTTATAAATACTGAAGTCTTGGTGTCAAGTAACACATGCGTGTTTAACACATGCTGAAAAGAAAGCTATCTTGTAATGTAAATTAGTGTAATTAGTGGTATTACGGTCAAAACAAACACAAATAAATTAATCGAAATCAAGATTTCAGTATTTTTATTGTAATATAAATGTGTATTACGGTAAAGAAAACAAAGAGGAGTATACAAGTAATTGTAATTTAATATACACACATAATAACAAAAAATAACATGAACATTATAAATGATCGCCAGAATTAATATCACCCCGCTACCTTATAAAAATTTAACCTCATATTTAGTGCATTATATTTTGGCCATACCCACAACAAGCAAAATAACACCATTTTGGCTGCCGATACGCCTATATTAAAGAACACACGCATCTGATATTTAAATGAACAGGGCTGATTACGTTACCATGGCTCGAGCACTTTTTAAAATTATGTAAAATTATGTTTGAATCCTATATCCAACACGTATATATATATTACTTGATTTTTTTTTGCTGAATTCAAACAAAAGTAATAGATTTAGAAACACTTTCCGAGAACTCTTTATCGCCCCTCGTATAATGCTTTGTGCACATGCATGCATGTGCATATACACAATGCATGTGCAAGTGCATGTTTAGCTGAATAGCGTAAATCAACAAAATAAGGTTGTTGCAATTACCTAAATACACTTATAAATATTATAAATATAGTGTAGTAGCAAAATCCAAAGCTTCGGAAATGATGCCAATGCCATTGCCAGTGTAACATTTACGACAAGGTGTTGTAACGTAAACATATTGTAACAGATAGCGTAGACGTTGAACTTTTATCACAACTACATTTTGTAACATTTGCGGTAAGATTGTAACAGATAACGTTTAGTGTAACATTTAGAACACAAATTGTAACTTTTACGGACGGCTACAACAGATAGCGACGTTGTAACATATGGGGTTCCTACAACGTCTGGTCGTCGGATAACGAGTGTTGCCGGCGGGACGATCAACATCATAGACATGCAGTCTCACTGGATTTTAAAGCCTGATGGCCAGCCTACTAATACACCCACGTCAGATTGTTGATCGCAGTTGTTGTTCTACTGCTGTGGTACTGAAGTGTGTAAACCGGTACATTTGAACATGCGTTTTTTGTCGGATTACGGGTGTTGCCAGCGGAAAAATCAAACTCACAGATACGTGGTCTCACCGGTTTTTTAAAGCATGATGGCCAAGCTACCAATATCACCCTATTTGAAATTCTTTATCAACGTTTTAGTTCTACTGCTGTATTACTGAAATTGCACTGAAATAGACTCAAAATGGCGTTTTTGTCGGGTTTCGGGTGTTGCCGGCGGGCAGATCAACCTCATAGACACGCGGTCTCAGCGGTTTTTTAAAGCCTGTTGGTAGTGCTACTAAAATCACCCCATTTGAGACCGTTTATCACAGTTTTGGTTCTACTGCTGTATGATTGAAATTTCGAAAGTAGTAAAAAAGACGTCTGGTCGTCGGATAACGAGTGTTGCCGGCGGGACGATCAACATCATAAACATGCAGTCTCACTGGATTTTAAAATCTGATGGCCAGCCTACTAATACCATCCTACTTGAGATTATTTATCGCAGTTTTTGTTCTACTGCTGTAGTACTGAAGTGTGTATGCCGGTACATTTGAACATGCGTTTTTTTGTCGGATTACGGGTGTTGCCGGCGGATAGGTGGTTTCACCAGTTTTTTAAAGCTTGATCACCCTGCTTAAAATTCTTTATCGACGTTTTAGTTCTACTGCTGTATTACTGAAATGTGCACTGAAATAGACTCGAAATGGCGTGTTTGTCGGGTTTCGAGTGTGGCCGGCGGGTAAATCAACCTCATAGACACGCGGTCTCAGCGGATTGTTAAAGCCTGTTGGCAGTGCTACTAAAAATACCCCACTTGAGTACGTTTATCTAAAAGCAGTAAAAAAGACGTCTTGTCGTCGGATAACGAGTGTCGCCGTCGGGACGACCAACCTCATACACATGCGGTCTCACCGGTTTTAAAAGCCTGGTGGCCAATCTACTAATACCACCCCACTTGAGATTGTTTATAGCAGTTTTTGTTCTACTTTCTACTGCTGTCATAGAACTGTCACTGGCGAGGTATTTCATTATTAGGTAATGATAACCTTCACCCTGCACTTATTAACCCCAACATGTATAGGTTCATCCCCTCTCCATGGCCTGTCTATCGGTGACGTTTAATGCATATGGCTATCAGTCTTGATGTTATAGAGCGGACAATGTGTTTAATTATCAGGTCATTGTAACCTTAACCTTTTAACCCCATACTGTATAAAGTTCATCCCCTCACCATGGACAGTATACCTGTGCCGTTTCATGCATATGGCTACATAAATTGCTTATAGAGCGGACAAGGTTGTTCACTATCCCTTTGACCCCCAAAAATATATAGGTGATGCACTTATCAAGGAAAAACTAACAAGAGATGTTTGTAAAACATATATGCCCCCTTCAACAACCATGACACAAACATTACTGCCAAGTTTTGAGTGCCAGCTGTTTTTGAGAAGCAATTTTTAGTGAATCATAGTGTATTATTGGCAGTTATCCTTATATATATGTAGGTATTTTACATTTAGCTTTCACATGGGTTGCTTAATTTGCATATTCTTCATTAAAATAATGTATCCCATATGTCAAAATTATTCAATAGTTTGAGTTTAAGGAGTGAAAATAAATCATAAATGTATTTTTTTTTTTAATTAGAATCAAATTTAATCTTAATATTCATTCAATAAAGGGAGGTAATTTAACAAATAATTTTAAATTCATATTGTTATTTAGGTTTAAATATAGAAACAGCACAACATACTTGTATATTAAAAACAATAGGCCCAAGAGGGCTTGTATCGTTCTACTGGATACCCCCAGGGTGGGGGTCCAAATTTGACCCCAGGTTCACCATTTGAACAAACTTGGTAGAGGATCCAAAAGCTGATCTTAAATAAAATTAAACCTTTATCTCTTGTAGTTTCAAAATCTTAATATACAAAATAATGTATCCCATATGTCAAAATTATTCAATAGTTTGAGTTTAAAGAGTGAAAATAAATCATAAATGTATGTATTTTTTTTTAATTAGAATCAAATTTAATCTTAATATTCATTCAATAAAGGGCGATTATTTAAAAAATAATTTTCAATTAATATTGCTTTTTAGGTTTAAATATAGAAACATCACAACATACTTGGGGTGGGGTCCAAATTTGACCCCAGGCTCACCATTTGAACAAACTTGGTAGAGGATCCAAAAGCTGATATTAAATAAAATTAAACCTTTATGAAGTTCTTCCCTATAACTCTATGTAAAACTGATCTAAAAAAGGGGGGGAAAAAAATAATAATAATAAAAAAATCAAAAAAAAATAAATAAATAAAATAAATAAAAACAAAAACAAAAACAAGAAAATAAAAAAAAATTAAAAAAATAAATAAACAGAATTTAAAAAAAATAAACAAAATTAAAAAAAAACATCAACAATTTAAAAACAAAAGAAGAAAAGATTCAAATCAAAAACAAAATAAAATCAAAAAAAAAATATTTAAAAAAAATTGAACCCATAAGCCAAGGTATAGATTAGTTTTAAAATATAACAAGCATTTTTAGTGATTTTGTTTTTACAAGTTCTGTTACCATGGCAACCACATTTCTTAAGGCGAATTTACCCAAAAGGGCAGGTGCATAACTACACCATGAGACAAAGTGACAGCTGTTCTTCAGTTTAATATCACGAAGACAAGCGATTTTTAGTGATTTTTTACAAGTTTTGTTACCATGGCAACCACATTTCTTATGCGAATCTACTCAAAAGGGGAGGTGCACAACTAGACCATGATACAAACATTCCTGCCGAGTTTTAGGTTTGTAGTGCCAGCTGTTCTTGAGTTATCGCAAAGACAAGCGATTTTTAGTGATATTTTACAAGTTTTGTTACCATGGCAACCATATATCTATGCAAATATACCCAAAAGGGGAGGTGCACAACTACACCATGACACAAACATTCCTGCCGAGTTTCGAGTTGGTAGTTTAAGCTGTTCTTGAGTTAGTGCGAAGGCAATTTTTAGTGTTTTTTTACGACCAACCGACATTTTTTATATGTTTTGTTACCATGGCAGCCACATTTCTTATGCGAATCTACCCAAAAGGGGAGGTGCATAACTAGACCATGACATAAACCATTATTCCTGCCAAATTTCGAGTTTGTAGTGCCAGCCGTTCTTGAGTTCTCGCAAAGACAAGAATATTTCTGAATGGACCGACCGACAGACAGACAGACCGACATTTGCAAAGCAATATGCCCCCCTCCCTCCCCCCTTCGGGAAGGGGGGCATAATTACAGTTTTATGAGTGTGGGGTTGCGTAGCCGTGTCCAAGTGGTTACACTGCATGAAATAATGGATTTAATCAAAACTGAAATTTGCTGAAATGTCATTAAATTTCATGTGTGGGAATTAATTGTAATTTAATTACAACTTAATTAAAGGCAGAATAAAAGTTTGAAACTTGCATTTGGAATTTAAGTGCATTTAATTGCAATTAAAAGTAACAGAACATCATGAAAAACGCAAATGTATATTTAAATGTAATGACTAGTGGTTACAGACATAATCTAGAACTTGAAAAGGGAATATTAATGGCATCAAGTGTTTCGGACATACACATAATGTAGCATATTGTAAAGTATGAACTGTAAATATAACATTTAAGTATAACACTATAAAAGGCAGTAACTCTAACTTCATTCTGATAGAGTTATTGTTACTGTACTCTGCACTTCCTCTCATTGTCCTCTATCGTTGTGTAGAGTTTAATTCCAGTCCCATTAGTAGTTTCTAAGCAATGCACCAGACAAGAATTATAAGTATAAAATAACAAAGTCAATAACTCTATTTTAAAAGAACGTATAGTTATGGTTCTTGCATCCTCTCATTGGTCTCTGTTATTGTGTTTCGTTGCAAATCCATTAGTAAGTTTAGAGCTATGCTTCGGACAAGAATTTTAAGTATAGAATTACAAAGGCGATTAACTATTTTGTCCATTAAGATAGAGTTATGGTTATTGCAATTTTCTTTTCATCTACTTGTCCTATATCATTGTGTGATGTTTCATTCCAGTCTAGTAGACTTTTAGTTATGCGCCAAACAAGAATTATAAGTATAAACGTACATAGGACAATAACTCAATTAAATGAAGACAGAGTTATGGTTCTTGAACTCTACACTTTCCAACATTACTCTCGATCATTGTGTGAAATGTCATCGCAGTCTCATTAGTAGCTTTCCAGTTACGCTTCGGACACGAATTATAAGTATAAAATTACAAAAGGGCAATAACTCTAATGGTTATGGTTCTTGCGCTCTGCACTTCCGCTCATTGCCCTCTACCAATTTTGTAAAATTTCATTGCAGTCCCACAAGTTGTTTTCCAGTAATAGTGCGGATTATGTTTAAAATGACAAAAGGGCAATAACTCTAATTAAAATGAAGACAGAGTTATGGTTTTTGCAGTCTTCACTCTCTATCTAATTACCTGTGTAAAATTTCGTTGCAGTCCCTCTATTAGTTGTTGAGTTATAGAGCGGACTCAAATTATACATACAAAATTACAAAGGGCAATCACTCTTAATTTAAACGAAGGCAGAGTTATGGTCCTCTCATTGCCCTCTATCATTGTGTGAAATTCCATTGCAGTCCCATTAGTAGTTCTCGCGTAATAGAATGGACACGAACTAGAAGTATAATATTATAAAGGGCAATAACTCTTAATTAAAATGAAGGCAGAAATATGGTTCTTGCGCTCTGCACTTCCTCTCATTGCCCTCTATCAATGTGTGAATTTTTTTTATTTTTTTTTATTTTTTTTAAATTGGGAATTTTTTCCTCTTAATTGGGAAAAAAAGATATGTTTTGGCATTGGGAATATGACCGAATTTCGGCTTTAAAAACAGCCAAAAAAAACCCTGCGAGTTATTGAGCAGACACGAATTATAAGTATAAAATTACAAAGGGACATGACTCTAATTTAGCAGAAATTAGAGTTATGGTTCTTGCGCTCTGCACTTCCTCTATCATTGTGTGAAATTTGATTGCAGTCCCATTAGTAGTTTTCAAGTTATGGATAGGACACGAGTTATAAGTATAAAATTACAAAGGGCAATAACTATAATTTACCTGAAGACAGAGTTATGGTTCTTGCGCTCTGCACGTCCTCTCATTGATATATATGCAAATTGGGGTTTCTGCTGTAAAACTTCGGTGCCCTCAGTTTTACAGCAGAAAACACCCAATTTGCATATATATGAAAAACGCCTACCGCAAGGTGCTGAAATAAGGTGATTTATAGTTATATTCTGAGATTTTTTAAAAAAGTTGATTTGTTATCAAAATTACACCCAAATCAACGAATAAACACGAAATCAACAAAATATATTTTTTTTTTATAAAACTCTTACCACAAGGTGCTGAAATAAGCTGGGTTAGAGTTATATTCTGAGATTTTTTAATAGTTGTCAAAATTACACCCAAAATCAACAAAAATAGTCTGATTCTGCGATTTTTGTAATCTTTATAATTGTAAAATGTTACTTTAATACAAAACAAATTTGTTGATTTGTTATTAAAATTTCACTCATATCAATGAATAAACACGAAATCAACAAAATATGAATTGTTTTTTTGAAGGAAAATTGCACAGTGAGGATACTTTTTTTATTCTTCAAGATAAAAAAATTTTGGAGTTGAAATATCGAACCACGTTGGAAAACTTTTTGGAGTTGAAACACCGTCCCACGTTGGTAAACTTTTTCTATGCTTATCTAAAGCTATGAGTTTGTCATGATATCGTTCAAAACTATAGTTTTTTCTATTGTCTATCAAATAATGCTCCTATGCAAAAGTCCATTCCCATATTTTTATTTTATTTTTTTATGACTGATTCCAAAGTTTTGTTCTATTTTTTCCATTGGAATATCATAACCTTTTAATTGCTTTATTTGATATAATTCTTCATACGTCAATTGTCCCGTTTTAAAATCTTTCGTCATTTTTTAATAAGAAAAAATTAAATTAATAATGACGCCACCGTATTCACAGCGTAAGCGTTGGCAACGCAGCTCATAGGCAAGCCGTGATTATCTATCTTGTTGCCATGCTCATCTCTTACTTCTATTTTTAATTCAGTAATTGTACCATTTGAAAGACAGCGATATTCAGGATCAAAACGTGTATATACAATATCCCCAAACTGCTTATTTACCACAGGCATAACTCCTATAATAGTGCTTGGCACACCATTTAAATAATTACTACTCGTATTAACTTGTTCCAGATGAACATATAGCTGTTTATAAGGAGCTAAATCAATCAATTGATTTCCAATATGAGTATTTCCCACCCATTTTTTGTCTATAATCCCAGCATTTTTGAAAGACCGCTTGTTAATCGTGTTTCTGTTGGCGTTTCTAAAGAGGCTATACTATTTTGTGCACCAACGGTTAGGGTAATATTCAGTCCTTCAAATATATTTGCCAACTGTTGAAAGCTATAGAGTCCATCTGGTATATAATACGTATGGTCTGGTGTTTTTATGTCTTCATGATTAATATTAAACCAACCGATAGTGTATGTAAAACTTGTTAATCCAACGCGCTTATCTCCATCTCTATTATCGATATACTGTTGTAAATTAATAGAGTTGTCTATGTTTGAAATTGTGTGAAACATTTTTTTTAATATATATAATTAAAAAAATGATTTCTAAAGAATTCAAATATAGTTCAGATGCTCACTATTCAAGTACTTTTAGCAAGAAAGTGATAGATATAATAAATCAAAACATAGTTATTACATCAGACGGTAAAGGCTTTGAAAAATACAAACTTCCATATGTCAGATCAGATGCTATAGTCAAACGCTGGGGAACAGATTGGATGCCATTTTGGCAAAACCAGTTGAATTTTGCTATTTGGTGTGCGACAACTGGGTGTGGCATTGATTTCAACAATCATCTGAAAGCTGGTGCCCTGGTTGGTTCGTTATTTCGATTTCATGTCTATTACCAAGTTAGAAGAATAGTATTTGAGATGGGTGTAGCAATGCCGCAAGACTCAAATTGGAATGCGTTTGATAATACATATAACCGAAACGCATACGAGAGAATATGCAAGGAGTTCAATGTTGACTTAAATTCGGACTGGAGACAGAAACAAAGCTATAATGACGGTCTAGGAACACTTTATAATTACTGGACAAATATTGGTTATCATCCTTTGATAAAATCTATATACGACATCAAAACGATGAGTTTTACAGTCTATGAGAGCGATAAAACATATCACATTGACTACATAGCACAAGGCTCTGAGGCTGACAATAGTTGGTCTACTTTTATACTAGATAGTTCATCCGGTTTTACAAGAGCTGGAGTAGAACACATCAATGACAGCATAAGAACATACTGCTGGGCAATCCTTGGCTCACAATCACAAACAAGAACAGATATACTTGAACTGGAACGGCATTTGATGTACAGAAACAATTTCTAGCAAATGTAGAGGACGCAATAAGTCTTGCCCTGTCAAATTTCAAGATCTGAAACCACCCTAAAATATGCAAGAGGCAAAGTCAATTTTGTCTATGGAAGTGGATTGTACATGTCTCCAAGCGACATGGAATTAAGAATCGGAACAATACAAGACTACAATAATGAAATTGTAATAGCAACCGATGCGCAAGCATAATATTTAGTAATGATGTGAATGTAAAACCAGTACCACCGAAAAAATTTCAACTTTTTCAAGGCAACACAACAAAGAAATTTCTACCGGAACATCATGACTTTGATAAATCATTGATACATAAAAGTTAAACTGTAGAGCATCCAAACCCACCAGAGATAAAAAAAAAATAGCGATTGAACACGAAGATAACAAAACAACTATAATTGTTGGCAGTATCGTAGTAGGTCTTGCTGCATTACTCATTTATGAGAGATTTTATTGAAACCACTCTTTGGCTGCTACATACAACAACCCGGAAACAAACACAAGCAGTGCCCATAGATTGTAACCAAGCCAATTAATAACATTACCTGTTGCAGATAAAAGCCATGATACTATTGCACCAATAACTCCTGGAAGTGCTGCAGCAGCTTTTCCAGCTAAATTAGCGAGGAGTTTACCAAGATTACTTAGTTGTTTTTTTATCCAGTCCTTTGCCCTTGATGGATCAGGTTTAGGTGCAGGTGCAGTTCCTCCACCCGTTGTAGGAATAATGGCCTCAACTAAAACCCCAATAATCATACCAAGCGCAGTCAAAATACTAACAATAGTAATACCTTGCTCCCTAAACAAGGTTTTGATCCTCTCACCCAATGTTGTGTCTTCTTTTAACACCCTATTTATAATTTCTTTTATCCTGTTTATTTGACTGCGTAATGCTTCTTTGTTTTCACTCGCCGCTTCAAGTCGCACATTTCTTTCATCTTCAAGGTCTTTGATGCGATCGCTAATTATTTTTATCTGAAATTCATCATCATCAGTCTTAGCTTATTCTAATTTTTGTTTTTGTTTCGTTAGGTCTTTGTCAAGCTCAGTGAGCTTTGAGAGATTATTAGTAAGTTCTCCACGGAAGCTTTGCAATCTCTTATCTAAACCTCGTATCTCTCGCAGTGTTAGACTTTCTGGTTGAACAGCAGTTTTAGGATGAGTTTCATCTATTATATTACTCATATTACCCTCAATTGTATTTACAGCATCTACTGTATTTTGTACATTTTCAGTTGTTGAAAACGATTGCATTGGTATATGCTCTCCTTCTTTTGTGAGAGTATCTCTTGTTTTTACCAATGCTGCTAATTCTGCCTTACCCCGAGCCAGTCTAACAGTCCGACTTAAATAATCATAAATTTTTAAAGTGTTTCTGATGAAGTCAACACCATATTTTGTATTTAGAGTGTCCAGCGTATAAAACTTGGTTAGTTCGTTTGGGTTATTTCCCCTATAATAGGTAAGTGGAAAATCATCCGCCCCCACCTGAACTGCATATAACATTGTTCTACCGTTTTCGTCCTCAGCCACTCTGGAATCATGTGTATAATCAATCCCTCTGACACCAGCGTCAACCACATCACAGAATTGATTTACTAACCACTCTTTATGTGTAAGCTGTTCTTTTGTTTTATCTTCCCCTTGAAGCTGATCAGTATAGTTTATTTCATTTATATTTTGTATTTGGAATTCTGCGTCAAGTTGTATAAATTCTGGTTCTTCATCATGATCATCTCTATCAAACGCAGGATTGCCATGCTCAACTCCACCCTCAGCCATTGTTTATTTTATTTAATTTTAAAAAATATATTCAAAAATAAAAAACAATGTCTGCATACGGAAACAAACTCAACCCTTATAGAAAACTAAGAGAGCCTTTGGGTGTCAAGGGCATCCGCACAAGTGTAGTAATAACTAATAATCCATCAACAATAGACCAAAACCAGCAACTGCTTGTGAGATTTCCCAATCTAAGTACTAATGATGTGATAGTTCCACGTACTGCTCGTCTTGCCTTTGAAATTGAACTTAAAAGTACAGACGCCAACGCTACTATATACAAGAATCTAGGTAGAGCGATTGTGAAAAAAATGACAATAAGAATAAGTGGCAATGAAGTCATGTCAATAGACGACAGTGATATATATCATTGTTATGTAGATTTATGGAAATGCCCCCACCGAACGATTAAACAAACATGCATTACCAAGGTGTTAGTGAGGTAAACATGCTAAAACATAGAGTTGGTGCAGATGATGCTTCATCAGATGCTGATGATGAAGCTGTAGCAGCAGATTATGGAAATAGATTTTGTATTCCACTGGACTTTGAAATGTTAGAAAGTCATATGCCATTTTATCAAGCGGGGCTTGGTGATAGGTTAGAATATGAATTAACGTTTAACGATTATAACAAAGTTATCAAAAGCAGCGATGTTAATGCATCTTATGTAATAAAAAATATTTGCTTGGAATTTGATATGGTTAGTGATGTTGGATTAACCGTACAAATAATACAGCAAATCAATGGTAAGATGAAATTTATGTAAGATCTTATCTTGCGACATAGAAAAATAAAAGCAAACAAATCTGATACCCTTTGGAATATCAACATTAATGTACCAGCACGGAGCATGAAAGGTATTTTAATGCTGTTCGAAGACCCAGAAAGAACAGACACGGAATTCTTTTACAACCCGAAGATTGAAAAGGTTGAAATGACAATAGAGGGCGTACCAAATCAGTTGTATAGCCAGGGCATGAAGGCATATCAACAATGGGATGAAATCAACAAACCTTTTGCCCTAACATCAAAAAGAAACAAAGAGACAGACATAGTGGCGAGGGACTTATGTCTTACCAATGTTTCTCTTAAGACCTGTCTAACAAAATCATATGCTTTGTGGCTTGACCTTAGAACATGTGATGACATTTTATTACACGGCAGTGGAAGAAGAATAGAAAACGGCAGTGAAGGCATTACGATACTAATAAATAAAAAAGCAGAAGCAGATCAACCTTTAAATATTTTTACATATATAATACAAGATGCAACAATCAATTTCGAAAATGGAAGATTCAAAGGAGTACAATACTAAATATCCTAAATATCCACACAGTGTCATTATCTGTGGTCAGACAGGCTGCGGTAAAACAGAATTTATTCTTGACATACTCGAACAAGAGTATGTTGGAGTTTTTGAAGATATAATTATTGTGTGTCCAACCATAGAGTGGAACGAGGCTTATAAAAATAGACCCTGGATAGGTGATACAAGACACCCGAGAGAAAAATAAATAACAATTGTCAATCCCGTCAGCAACGGCAAAGAAATGCTACAAGAATTGTTGCGTTTATTTTTCAAACAATATGCTGGCAAGCCCACACTATACATCATTGATGATTGCTCCGCCACAAAAGAATTAACAAAGAAAAAATATATGTTATCAGAGTTGGCCTCTCTGGTCGTCACGCTAAACAATCAGTGTGGGTCATTTCACAGAGATATAATTCTGTATTGAAAGATTTGAGGGAGCAAGCAAAATGGTTGTGTATGTTTTACACCAAGGACAGAGATAGTTATGAAAATTGTTTGAGAGAGAATGATGTTATTCCAACGCTGGAGGAGAGAACCAGAATAAGAAAAGCTTTAGCAAAGACTAAACATTCCAAGTTAATTTTGAGGACTGACCAACCAACTGGCTATTGGGTTGAATAATTTTTGCAGTCACGTGACATTGTAAACGTTTATTTTATAAACGGATTGTATCAAAGCTTGTAAAATCACTTTTAAAAACATATATATAATATTGTACACCATCCTTTGTCACAGGAATTGCAAGCATTTCCTGTTCTCCGTGGTCACCTCTTTTTTTTTTAAATTACTTATCAAATTTAGATGCATGTCTAATTTTTTTTCCTGTCATAATCACTAATCCCATCGTCTGTTATTATTCTTACTCTCATATCCATTTATTATTTTTTTTATATAATATTTTTTTATTATTACAAAATAATATTTATTTCATGATATCTGCAGGTATAAACTTGTGAACATGGCTAGTAATAGGTTAAATAATTGCTTTTTTTTAACAACTGTTGCTAATAGTAATACTAACCGCAAAGTAGCAATGTTAATAGCAATGCTGGCAGCAAAGTAGCAATATTAATAGCAATACTGACATGAAAATATAATGGTAATATCGGGGAATATAGTAATGTTTATAGCATTGCTCATAGCAAATTAGTAATGTTAATAGCATTGCTCATAGCAAAGTAGCAATGTTAATAGCAATGCTTGCAGAAAATTAACAATGCTAATAAAAAAATAACAATGCTATTAACAATACTAACAATTACTAGTTGCGTGGTGAATATCGCAGCTGGTTGTTTTGTGTTTTATATTTATTCCAAGATAAAAAATAAAATTATTAATATAAAAATGAATGCAGAAGAACTATTACAAGATATCATACCGGAAGGTTCCACGGAACGTTTCACAGATGAATCAAAGCAACAAGAAACAAAAAAAAGAAAGATTATCAGCCATAGTGGCTGGCGGTGGTAGCCGTCAATATTTGGGTAGAGACATACAACTCACGATTATAGATAGCATGCCCCCGGATGAAATTAAAAAACTTTACTGCAGATATGAAGCACGGCTTGGGGCAAGTATGACCAAGACTTTAGGCAATTCTTTTATTAACTTGTATGTGATGGGAGTATCAAAATATTTCAATGTAATCAATCCACCAAAACTGATAGAAGATTTGGAGGAAGACCCATTAATAATTATGCTTTAACAAGTGCTTGTTGTGAGTTGTATTACAGGTATGGGATGTGCTTAGCGCCATTTACAGCGATACTGACAACTGTTAGACATATTGATTTAAAAATAAATAAAAATACAGATAATATAAATGATGGAGAACCAAGAGAGTGAAGTTGCTATACAACCTGTTGAACAACAAAAAGTAAAAACATCCAAAACGAATAGAAGCTGGAAAAAAGGGAGCAGCGGCAAGGAAGGCAAAGCATTTGCAAAGCAGGATGCAAAGCATGATGAAATAACAAAAATAACAATAGGTGAAGAGGAACCAGAAAAAATCAAAATAAATGTATACAAAAATGATATTCCACTGTGTGTGTGGTTTTATTTAGGCATTGCTGGGTTGGGTTGGTATATTTATAACAAGAAATATGTTGCTACGCAACCTGTTGCTACACAACCTGTTGCTGCGGTTGCCACGCTACCAAAATACCTGTTTGATTTTTAATAATTTATTTTAAAAAAAATAATCATATAAAAAAAATGGCAACAAGTATTGACGGAAAACAAATTGCAAATATGCTGTATCACGCTGGAGTGGAAACATTTTTAACTATTGGATATTCTGAGATTGGCAAAAAACTACTAAAAAGACCAGCTCCCAAAGTGGATTTTAATATGGGAGATGTTGGGATGCTGTCCATAGATATACTGTTAGCAATGGCTACGAGGGATATGTTGATTAAGCAAGGTATTATTCCTGCGGATATTATGAAGTAATTTTAAAAAATTATACTATATAAAAAAAATGGCAAGCGCAGTAGCAATGATGATCGGTGGCGCATTAACAAACGCATTGGCGTTTAGCGGTTCAAATTATCTGTTTTCAAAAATGGGAAGTCATTCAGATGAGGAAAGACAAAGACATGACAAAGCCGTAGAACAATTGGAAGTAGCACAATCGGCGTGGAATAAAAAAAGAACAGAGTGATTAGATTTTATTAATAAACAACTGCAAAAGGAGCATCATGCAGAGCAAACTTTTGATGATGTGGACCAGGCTATGAAGCAGTATTATTATATAACTGGTAAACTTTTGCTTTTGGAACCAGAACCGGAGCCTAAGTTGAGTGATTTTTATACACCATCTCCGGATCAACAGAATAGAGAGATTATGTTTATTATGGTGGGCATGGCTGCAACTGGATTTGTGGCGTATAAATTGATTTAATAAACAAAAATTAAAAACCTATAATTACTAAGTCATATGCATGATACTTTTTTTTTCTTTTCTTACTTTGGAATGACTAAGTCATATGCATTCCACATATTTCTTTGTTGTTTTTACATATTTTTTTCCCAAGTGGTCGAATATAATATGGTGGTTTAGCATTTTCATTTATCTTCTCTATTCTTTTTCTGAGATGATCAGGCGCCCATACTTCACCGTTATCTGATAATGTCAATATCATGGATGGACCCTTGGATGAACCATGCTCAATATCCAGTATTTTTGTATCTGTAATAATGTATATTTTATTTATTTCCAAATCTGTCCATTTCTTTGTGCTATATTGATTTTGCTCTTTGAGCAGTTCATCAAATTGCGCAGTCGTGATTTTTTCCATATTTTTTCTTTATAGTTATATATATTTTAATCTTTAATAGAAAAAAAATGGAAAAGATTTATTACAGCCCAAAAGGATTTTGGAGATGTTACTCAGGAGTTAAACAATTGGAAAGAGGCTGGTATCAGTGAAAAACAGGCATTAGAATTTTTAAAAAAACAAGCTGTGTGGCAGATTTATTTACCCGCTCCAAAGAAAATAATTAGACCCAGGTTTGATGTTTCTACTAAGAATGGAGTGCATCAAGCTGATTTGTTATTTTTACCGCATGACACTTTTGGACGCAAGACATATAAATATGCGTTAACTGTGGTTGATATTGCGAGTAGATACAAAGAAGCAGAGCCACTGACTTCCAAGGATAGTAAAGAAGTTGCCAAAGCATTTGAAAATATATACGGTCGGCATCTTAAATATCCAAAGTTATTACAAGTGGATCCAGTTAGAGAATTCATGGGCGCAGTATCAAGGTTGATGGCAAAACACAATGTAAATATCAGACGAGGCAGAACAGAGATACACAGAGACCAAGCTATAGTGGAAAGATTTAACAGAACATTAGCTGAAAGATTGTTTGGTTATCAGTATGCTAAAGAAATAGATTCGCAAAAACGCAACAAAGAGTGGGTAAAAAGATTACCAGAAGTTGTCAAAGCAATAAATGTGGAGACAAAAAAGCCTCCTCCTGTTGAAACAAAAACATTAAAAGATGATCCTATCTGTATGAATGCCAGTGTACGATATTTATATCAACCTGGGGAACAAGAAGGTGGAAGACGCAGAGCAACTGATCCAATGTGGAGTGTAGATATTCACAAGATTAATAGTTATATGATAACGCAAGGTATGAGAGTATATTATTTGAAAGCACCAGCGCCTCAAAGAGGATTCGTCAAAGAAGAACTACTTATTGTTCCTGCTGATACCCAAACGCGTATGTCGTGATACCGTCTGGTGCTATGTATCTTTTAGAGTAAAATGGTGACAGTGTTACTTTGTTTACTGTTATACCATATATTTCATGCTTTATTGAGCGTATCATATTCATTTCATGGGTGTATTTTTTCTTGTTAAACAATGCATCCTTGTAGTTTTCAAAGTTGATATGTTTTTTGATTACATATATTTTTACACCCTTTGCTTTTTTAATAATCTGCTCATCCGCTCTCAAAATAGAATATAGTTTGGGTCTTAATCCAATATACTCAACTATAGGAACACCAGCACACTCATCTTTCATTTTACCTATTACTTTTTTATTTGTATCATCGTGCAGTGGATGGTTTTGCGGATAATCACTCAAGTCATACTCATCTTTCATTTTAGCCATGTCTTTGTAGACATCTTCTGTTTTGATATCTACCAGCAAGCTGTCAGTGTCTGTGTATAATAAATTACAGTTATCTCCGTACATTTTCTTTAGAGTATTATAGTACCAGTCATACATTATGGACTTTCATAAATCCAATACTGACATCCCAACATAAATTGGTTTGTTTAATTTTATTATTGTTTTGTTTACATGTAATGCTGACAATTCATCTGAAAATGTTATACGTCTGTTAAAGTTGGGTTTGGCTAGTATTTTTCTTATTTTTTCATTTTCAGAGCCGCAGTTCTGACTAGTTTATATCAGTCCGATTGCGTATATTTTCCATTGTCTAACCGAACACAGAGTTGTTCATAAGTTTGTAAAAATCTTTTTCAAAGGTTGATTTAGCTTTTTTCCTAAGTTCTGTGTTTAGATTGATGTATGATACCATCCATGGTTTTTCATTAAATTCTAATACTTTGTGTATTTTCTTTAGTTTCATGCCCAAATTTAAATACAGTTGTAGGTTTTTGTGATGTAACACATATTTTTCTTTGTCCATAATATTGGGAACTAGTTGTTCTATATTTATCATGCTATTTATTTCCAACGGATCTGTCTGGTATTCAGACAACCATTCTTTTTTCACTGCTAATCTTTCCGGTGCAAGCGGATAGTCATTGTGAGCTTCATGGAGTTTTTTTGGGATATTCCAAATCAACTTCAAGTATTTGTCCTTTGCCAGGTTTTGGTTTAGAAAATGTTCCTCTCTTGTTTTCGGCTTTCCAAACAAAGCCAGAATATGGAAGTGGCTGACTCATTGCCCATCCGTAAAGATTATTTTCATCCAAATTCATTAAGTAGTTGTTTTCCTCGTTAGGATTATAATCAGTTACATGTGGATTGTTTGCTTTTGCATATCGTTTTGATAGTATACTTATTCCTCCGCGCATGCCTTTTTCTGTAAATAAGTGCATGTCAATGTCGGTAAAAAGTTCTAAATCTACTTTTGAATGTTTAAATAAAGCATCCCAAGATAATCCAGGTGCTGTGAAGTAATGTAAAGCATCAAGTTTGTATGCATTCATACATGTTTTTCTAAATGTTTGAAACACATCTGCTAACAGAGTTACATCAGTTTTTAGATAGAGATCATGATAGTCTCCAAGAGTTTTACAGTTAAACTCTTTCAATATTATTTGAGCATATTCGTAAGCTTCGGGACTTATACTTTCATCGGTTAGTTTGCTGTAAAATCATTCTATAGGTGGCAATTGTGTTTCCTTAAATCTTTCCACACTGTCCATATATTCGTATGGATATACACCTTTTCGCAGAAGTAAATTTGTTTGTTCCCCAAACTGATTTTTAGTAATTTTGAAATCAGATTTGTCTGTTGCATCAACCAATTTTTCCAGAGATGAAGCCATAAATTGAAAGCTATCCAAAAATCTGAGTTGTCCAACGCTAAATGATATATATTTTTCAGCGTTGTTGGGGATGCATGTAATATTACTTGACATTGTATGTATTTTTTGCATAATGAGATGACTATCGTATCCTTTAAGATTATGAAATACAACAGGGATGATTGTTTTATCTGGTTTTATTTTTATTTTTAGGTTGCAGTTTTTATGTGCTGCGCCTCTGTATTCACCTGTAAAATGACAGTGGTCTCTTACTTTACAGTTTTTGACACATTTCCTACCTATTTCATTCTCGCATATCCAACAGTGTGTTGCTTTTTCATGATCTTTCTCATTTTGCTGCGTCATGATTAATGCTTTTGGATGAGCAAAAGTGTTGTTGATGTTGCTCTTCTCACATTCTAGGTGATTTAAAAACACTTCAACAGCATCTTCACCTCTATAAATAACAGGTTCTTCGGCTTTACCATCATATCTAACAACCTGGTACCCAAATCCACACGCTTCGTGTATATTTTGAATTTCAGATTTATTTCCAAATTTGATGGATTGCGGTTTGATTATACTCTCAAAATCAGCATATATTGCATAAGGCACAGGCATCTGATTTTGATGATTTTTAAATTTTATGTGATTTTTACCTTCTTGCGGCATTTCTATTTTGCAAGAATTTTTGTTGATACCATCACAGTCTTCTTTGTGTTTGGTGAGTAGTCCTTTCCCAGAAAAGCCGTGAAGGCAACGATCGCAGAAGTAAGTTTGACCATGGTGTTTGTTTTGGTCATAGAGTAGTCTGTTTAGATTTTTAATCCAGCAAAAGTGATATTTTGTTGTTAATTGTTTTGGTTCGTCGGGATAATCATCAGGTCCATAGCTGTCATCTACATTTTCCTCATAGTTGGGATTATCATCAGGATCATAGCTGTCATCTACATTTTCCTCATAGTTGGAATCATCATCAGGGTCATAGTTGTCATCTATAATGCCTTCATCCTTTTCATCCTCCTCTTCAATCTCAACATCTTCGCATATTAAAAGCAGATTAATTCTTTTCATTTCCTTTGGTTGTTCAGATATATCCGATAAGGAAAAATGTTTATTTTCCCTGTTTTAGTCATACTGTATCCATAAACATTGATAGCGATGTTATTTTGTTTTTCTACTTTGTGTATTTGTGAGAGTGGAGTTGGAAAGTCAATACCATCCATATTCAACTTACCCATGTATTTTTTATAACTAGATATCCTATTTGGATTATTTTATTAGGCCACAAAGCAGACGCCAATGCCACTTCCAAGCACTTATTATCTTCATTCTTAACATTGATTATTGCTTTCTTGTCAGCTAATACTTTGGGCAGAGGAATATATGAAGAACCTTTTAATGGTTCATATTTTGCAATATTCAAGTAAAACTTAACACAGTGATCAATCTCCAATCCTGATGCTGTGTTTGTAAATCTTTCAAGGCTCTCTTGTATATATGCAGATGCTTCATCGTAAAACTCATTTATTTTTTCAGAGTTTAAGATTGCATATTGTTCGCTGTGTAATACTGCTGTGGTGTATTTTTTGGTAGCACCATCGTCTTTAAATAGATTTGAAGTGAGACCTAATTGAAACTTTAATCCATTTATTATTTCTGCTAGCTCTTTGCTGATTTGTTTAGTGATAATGGATTTTTTATCACGGAATAGTTTTTGAGGGTCTTTGTATTCCTTAACAGATATTTTGTATGCTTTGAAATAACCACGTATTGGATTGTCAACCAGTTTTAATTTTTTATTCTTTAAAACCTTGTTTTAGTTCATTTATAAAATTTTCTTGTAATTTAGCATATTTCTGCTTTTGTTCATTTATAACATTTTCTTGTAATTTATCATATTTCTGCTTTTCTCGTTTACGTTGTTTTTTAGCACGTCGTCTCTTGCGTAAATTCTCCAATGTTTGAGAATTAACCTCTTTTGGAGTTTCCTTTGAAATTTCAGGCTCTTTAAGAACATCTAGCCCCTTTCTAAGCTGATCAATATTAATTAATCCATCCCGGTGTAATTGTAAAATATATTTTACGTATTCAGTACTCATTTTTGTTTATATATATTTTAAAAATATTTTTTTTAAAAAAAATCATATATATTTATTATAACAAAAAAAGAAAAAGGAAAACCAGAAAAATCAAATAGAAAGCACTAAAAACATTTGTCAATTTCTTAAAGTTGGATATCACGAGCCTTGTAAAAATAAAACAATAAAAGATTCAAACTATTGCAGTTTACATAAATATAGAGTAAAGCAAAGTAAAGTGTTACCGTGTCTAAAATGTGAAAAAGGTACAAGTGCAAAATATCAAATATGTGTTGGTTGTGGTGCTCATATAGTTAGGTTAAAACATAGATACTGGGAAGTAGTAAAGCCATATATTGTTGAATGTATTAGGCTGAGACATATAGAAATTAGATGTGGAAGAATCAATTGATATAATTCTCTCCTTAAAAATCATATTTTGTTGATTTCGTGTTTATTCATTGATTTGAGTGAAATTTTGATAACAAATCAACAAATTTGTTTTGTATTAAAGAAACATTTTACAATTATAAAGATTACAAAAATCGCAGAATCAGACTATTTTTGTCGATTTTGGGTGTAATTTTGACAACTTTTAAAAATCTCAGAATATAACTCTTACCCAGCTTATTTCAGCACCTTGTGGAGAGTTTTATAAAAAAAATCATATTTTGTTGATTTCGTGTTTATTCGTTGATTTGGGTGTAATTTTGATAACAAATCAACTTTTATTAAAAAATCTCAGAATATAACTCTGAATCAGCTTATTTCAGCACCTTGTGGTAGGAGTTTTATAAAAAATCATATTTTGTTGATTTCGTGTAATTTTGATAACAAATCAACTTTTATTAAAAAATCTCAGAATATAACTCTGAATCAGCTTATTTCAGCACCTTGCGGTAGGTGTATATATATGCAAATTGGGGTTTCTGCTGTAAAACTTCGGTGCCCTCAGTTTTACAGCAGAAACCCCAATTTGCATATATATCATTGCCCTCTATCATTGCGTTAAATTTCACTGCAGTTCCATTAGTAGTTTTTGAGTTATAGAGCGGACACCAATTATAAGTATAAAATTACAAAGGGCTATAACTCAAACTTAAACGAAGACAGTATTATGGTTCTGCGCTCTGCACTTCCTTTCATTGCCATCTATCATTGTGTAAAAGTTAATTGCAGTCCATCTAGTTGTTTTTGAGTTTTTGAGAGGACACTAATTATATATAAGTATTTAAATAAATACTGAAAAGGGGATCCCTTGGAAGCAACACAAACAAGAGATAAAAGTAGCAGACTCGGTTTTATTGATTCTGTTCATGAGAGGGAATGTTGAGTGCAACACCTCTCACGCCTCCTAGCACCGGCTTAAGCGATATTCTACTTTAAAGCCACACATATCGGGCTTAAGTAACAATTGTAAACAAAAACAAAGAAGACCCCATCGTGCAGCTTCGTAAATCACGAATATCAGTGGCGACACGTCTAAAACAGAATTAATACAGACAAACGGTTTTAAAATGAGTGTTGATTTAAAAAATACTTTTTCAAAAGTAACCAAGGATAAAACAGATGCTTTTATTTCGTTTAAAACTGTAAACAGCTCATTTTATTTCAAAGCGATATTAGTAATAAATAAAAATGGAATTAAAAATGCGCTATCAGCTGATGAATTGTAACTAGACTTTCGGAGGTAAGTGGTTGGGAAATTGAATCAGTAGACATCGGGTAAAATATACGAGGTGGTTTTTATTTAGATTTATCAACAAAAAAAACACGTTTAATCGAGGTTCCAGTAAAGTAAATAAACGTGTTACAACATTGCATGACAAAAAAAAGTATGTCACGCGATTATAAAAATTGAAATTGTATGAGAAATTAGCATTACATGTTAAGACAATACATAGAATACTAGTTTAATGAATGAATAAATGGTGTTTTACGGCACGTCGACACAAAAATAGAGGATATTTGTTTGTTTTGAGTGAATAGAGGATTTATCTTCATCGAGAAGTGAGAAAACTTATATTTTCACGAGTGCTTTAGCACGAGTGAAAATATTTGAGTTTTCTCACTTCGAGATTAATATAAATCCTATATTCACGACAAACCAACAAATATTCAGAATATTTATTATATACTCACAACCTGGAAATTTATGCAGAAAAAATATAATGCGTCAAAATAATGACGTCAATAACGTGAACAACGTAAACAACGTCAACAGTTGCATGGCGTCATTTTGAGTGAAACTATATTTTCAGACGTGAAATATAAACAATGAAAATATAAGGTTTTATTTTAATCATAAAATCCACTATTTCACTGGAAAGTATATAATAATTATAGGTTATTAGATTTGTATTGGGATATATGCACGAGTTCTTTTGCGTATTAATATTGCGCAAAATAACGAGTGCATATATCCCAATATAAATCTAATAACCTTTTTATTGCATAGTGATACGCATTTTTAAATTAGAGAGAATAAAATCGGTTGTAACATTTAATTTTCACCAAAAACATTATTTGAAAGAAACATATTTTATTCTATTCAATATTGTTTACATCACGTGATCTACTTTGTTTGACATGAACAGAAAAATGCACCAATCTCGAACGAGTTTACATTACACACCCAATATGACTTTACTACACGTCAAATATGGGCGAATATTGACGTTTTCTGTTACATTGAAAGTAAACTGAGCTTGCAAATGGGTATGCAATAAATGGTCATATTGTGCGCAAAAACTGATTACAGTTTAATGAATCAGAATGGTTGAAAGTATATTTAAATGTTAACACTGCTAAAAAAACATTAGGTAAAAATTCGGTGTTTTATAGAATGCTTCTCTGTTATACAAACCAATTTATATTCAAAATACAATTCTTTTTTACACCGTTCTTGGAGAAAAGTTAATTTTAACAACAGTCAAAGCATATCATATAAAGTCTAGTATGCGATTATGACATTGTATACACAAAATATCCTTACTTTCAATAGGTGCGACAGCAGCTGTAATAAGTTGCTTGGTTTCGTTGAGTGCCATCTCCTGACCACAAGTGGTACTCTGTGACATGATGGTGATATTGGCGTTGATGTTTTGCAGCGGATTATTGATGGCCAAAAATAGGGCATACATTAACAGCAGCATCCGACCTTTACCTGAAATAGACATAGAATATATATAGATTAAAAAATCGAAGGATCATAACTCGTGTAAAACTGATCAAATCAAAACTATTTTTCTTCGCTGGCATCTTAGTCAGCATTCTAAATATTAAAACAATCCATCAAATAATGAATGAGGAGTTAGACACACACGATTTCTCTATTATATATGTAAGAAAATCAAATATAACATATAACTTACGTAAACATGATCAAATCAAAACTCTCTTTCTTCTCTAACATCTTGATGTTCTAACGCTAGGTACTGCTGTTGCGGACACTACATAGATTAACTGTTATATATCGATATTGCCTAATGGATACACAATGCATTTTGTATTTTGGCTGTTTTTAATGACGAAAACTTATAGACCAAAACTGGTTATTTTGGCAAAATATATAATATTTTTTACGTTGTTGAACACCTTCATTGCACTCAATACTATTAATATTATGTTTAAACATACTTTGTATCTCAATACCATAATTACAAAGGAAATACTCTTAATGATTTCAACTAACAGGGTGTGTAGATGAAGATAAGCAAAGTGTTTGTTTTTTTGCACAAAGCTATGAATTTATTGGCACTGTATGTTTATCTGAAATACATAATTTTGTTGCGGACACTACAATAATACTGCTATTTAGTGCAATGTGAATTATAGATCTTGTCACGTGTTATACTTATATTGCCTATTAATGCTGTCTTGTTTGTTAGAGAATATAACCTGCAGAGGCGTAGCGTGACAAAAAGCTCAATTGCTCACGGGGGTAGGTGCGGTAGGGGGTTATTACAAATAAACGCTCGTAAGTGACTTTGGTGCATTTTAGGGTCAGGATGAAAGATTTAAATCCTGTCGAAAATATTATTATTCCTTAACATTTCAGCATGTTACTTGTAACCCCCCTTAGGCTCACATTTTTATTGCGTTTTTCGAGTTTTTATGTTTTTATTTTTTGAGCCTTCGTTTGAAAAGTTTACTCACGTGAGTAAATGAGTATGGCACGCTACGCGCCTGACCTGGCGGGGATCCACATCGTTATTTACACTGTCCCGTTTTATTGGGATGAAATAGGGTAAGAGTGAAGTTTGGTGCACCCTAGAACCTGGTTTAACCCCCAGCGGCCTTTTTCTCCACTGACCATTCCAATGCGGTAGCCCTATTGTGAGCCCTTTTTGTTTGGGATGTCATATCTTGTCTTTTAGTCATCTTTATAATTATTGTTTGTTTCTGTGAGTGTTTTTGATTGACTGTGGTCCTTGAATGCTAGATTTCATGTGCTTTTATATCTACTTCCTTGTTTTCACTGTTTCAAAAAAAAGTTGTCATCTATCATGGCCATTTCTTTCATTTCTGGACTTGCAATTACCTCTCGCGGCGTATGATCTTTTGATATGGATGGTGATATGGATGGCGAATTAGCTATTTTTTCTATTAATCGGGCTCTCTTAGCTAGTGTTGCAGACAATATCTCTCTCACTCGCCTTATCGCCGGTATTCAGTCGATCTGGACCTATAAGGTGTTTCACGCACGTTACTTTGTGATATAAAGGTAGTCATAATGTTACTGTCATCACGTTCATCCTCATTGTCCTCTTTTATATCAGGTTGCGAGGAGGCATAATTTTCCTACAATTTGTATTCTCATTCGCCAATGTTTAGTTCTTAACACTGCATTATTTTTTCTTTCTTTGTTCTGCCTGCCTCGCAAGGTCTTTGTCATACTATCGACAGCGCCATTCACAGGTTTGTCTATCACTTTTCTCTGCTAGCGTTTCTTAGCCCTGTATTTTTGAATATACTAGTCTTTATCGCAACCTATCCTTTTCATTTTCCATTTCATGTTTGACACTATCTAATTTAATTTTCTCTCTTGTCTGTTTTTACCTTTCTGCACTTTTCTTTTTTCCCTTCCCAGTGCGTAGATTACTGTTATCATTGCCTTAATTCTTCCATTATTGGTACTAAATGAGACTAAGAATTATAGTGTTGAAACATTCATATATTATGAAGTGTCCGCAACGCAGTAAAAAAAAATCAAAATTATTATTTTATTATAATTTGTTGTTAACATGATTTATAAATAGCAATTCTTTTAATTGTTAAAAACATTTGATTGATTTTAAAAAGACTCATATCAATTTTTAATTTACAAGTTTCCATATTTTTGTGCATATCTAAACACATATTTTTCCTTGTTATATGCTTCTGGTATTGAAGCATGCTTAAGCACTATCCATTTCTTGCTTTATGTCTATGGCAACTATTTCAAAGAACGTATTTGTTTCGAAAAACCGAGAGAAAATAACTTAATTCAATAAAAAGATAGCCTATATGAATTTGCGTTGCGGACCCTACAGCGTTGCGGACAATGCTTTTGAAATATTGTGAAAAAAGTACTTGATATAAGACCATGATAATTTGTGTTTTGAAACATATCATTAAGGCATTTTTATAGGAAAACTCATGGCTTTTAATCTGCACTGTGATTCCGTGTAGGCGACTGTGTCGCGGACAATACAGAATCAAAGCTCCTTCGGTGACTTGAAATGAATGAACAGTACAAATTAATTTTCATATCAAAGCTTGTCAGTTTTTTTTCTAAATGTACATAATTATATAACAGTTTACCATTCAGTCTTTTCTGGCATATTTTCCTTGTTCTATGCATTAAAAGAAATATAGTAATATAATAGTTCGGAAAAGTGGAAAATGTATAACGAAGGAATGGTTTCACATAAACTGCAGCTTTTCCTTCAGTATTCGATGTAAATTAATGAAGTAAAAAATTTATAAAGTTTTATAAATAGAAAATGGTTTGTTTATTATGCCTTATTTTTATTAAACTGTAATATTTTAAGTTGTAAAAATTCTGTATTTCACGTGACACGGCATAACGGTAAAAAAACACTCACTTTTTTTTAGCCCTTGTGTGGTTAATACCGGAATACATACCAAACATAGGGTCGTCATATATCGTTCTCCAGCTGAAAACCTCATCTAACTAAACAGAAAACATACCTTTTTGGAAATAAGTTAAGAAACAACTCCGAAAAGAGTATCATTATAACAATGGCAATTACTCTGCGAGACATTTGTAGTGATAATGGCAAAATTGCTGTCTCCTGGATAATCCGTTTCATTTCTATTTTTAACATTAATGAAAGTGCATTTTTACATTTTGCCTACGATCGATTGTAGACTTTCATAATCGATCACCAAAATCGAATGCCTTTAGAAATAACTGTTGATCGGTTACAATCGATTAATCCGTACATCAATACTTATGGCTATACATGTAAGTAAGGAAAGAGATAGATGGAAGGAACAATGATAGCAGTAAAAGCAATTAGACTTTTATTTTGAGGAAAAAATAAGGACTAAGGAGGATAAGATATAGAAATGATTACAACGATTTTACTGAACTGAATGGTGTTTTATGACCAACACATACAAAAAGCAGTTGTCAAAATAAAAGAATGTCAGGTTCACTCACAATTTTAATATAACTACACAAAGCTATACAGAATGGACATCTGCTTTTACCATTACCTTTGTGGTAAAATTGTATTTATAACACGAATACTTCCCTTGTTTTGAATGACGCCATTTGCTCAAACAACAATAAACCGTTGACAAAGAGAATACGTACCGTTTTCATCAAACAGGTGAGTTGTAGGTATATTTGGTTGTTGATTACGACTCTAAATTGCTTGAAAGATTATTGTAATGACAATGGCACTTATTTAGTTTTATAATACAGTTAACATACATATGCTCGACCTCTTAGTACTTAATGACAGTTGGCTACATATATCAGTAAAACATTATATATTTGACATTATCGCACAACTTACGGTGTGGGAGTGGAATAACACCATTCTATAGTTTCGATATACCACTAGTAAGTATGCAAGTATGCGCTGTCAAAAATAATCAATAATGACTATGATCCAATTCCCACGATTTATGTATGTTTCGCAGTGGTTACTTCCCCTTTCTGTTACAGTAATCACTGCCACCACACACATTTATAGCTGAAATCCAGATAAGTTTAATTGTTTGGTTAAATATTTTTTAGGCCAATATTTCAACTTGCTTTGTTCATAATATAGGAAAATAGTGTGAACAACTATTATTAAAAAAAATCAATTAAAGCGAATATGAACACCGGTTACTTGGTTACTTGTAAACAAGCATGTATTCCGTGTATTCCGTTGAGAACATTACAGAAGCTGCGTGTAAATTTAATAAAGAGATTACGCCCAAGCATAGACCTACATACTTATTTAAATCTATGACCCAAGCCAAAACAAGTTGAATGTTTTCAACATCTTCTCGAAGGTGATGATGTTATTAATAATAATAATAATAAAAAAAGCTTTATTTAAAGAAGGTAACACATTAGAGTTATATAACATACATCATATACATCTTATTTTCAATGTGGCCTTCTGCAAAAAATCATACACGCACGAACGCACGCACGCACGCAGCACGCACGCACGCACGCACACACAGACACACAATATGCATATATACATCGACAAACACTCCATTAGTTAATTTTCTAGAAACAATATTAAGATATGAAATAATACAGTATAAGCGGATTTTTACTCAAAATTCAGTTATATGTTTACTTTGTTATATTGTTATCTGAACAATTAATCGTTAAATGATAATACATTACTTTGCAATAAATGTGATCTGTATCTATATTTAAATGAATGTAACGACGATGATGAACGAATCTGTACAGGCACACTATTCCATACTTATGCACTTACAAATGTAAAGGATTTTTTCACATAATTTGTACGTGGCTTGGGAGTTACTAAATCACTGTTTGTAATAGATCGAAGGCTATATATGTTACTGCTGGAAAAGGTTAATAATTTGCGTATGTAATTTGGAGCGAGATTATATTTCGCTTTGTATACTAGAACAGCTATGTGATACTGATATCTATCTGAAACTGATAGCCATTGTAATTCTTTCAGTAGTGATTTGCACCCAGTTTTGTAAGATTTATGCATTATTATTCGCGCTACTCTTACTTGTAGCTTATTTATCTTATTGATGTTGTTCCCCTTAGCCCATATTGGGCAACAATAGTCAATGGTCCACAGGATGTAAGCATTGTAGTACAGTTTCTTCATATCATCCGTCAAGAAATAAACAATTTTCTTTAAAAGAGCAATTTTAGAATTAATTTTGGAACTCAGTTTTGATATCTGTACATTCCATGAAAACGTATTATCAACATAAATTCCGAGTATCTTTTGAACGTTAACATTTTCTATTTGCGAATCATTAATGTTTAATTGTAAAAGCACATGGTTGTTATTTAGTGCTTTGTGTTTAATATGTGAAGTTATAATCATACATTTAGTTTTACTGGGATGTAGAGCCATATTATTTTCATCACACCACCTATTTATTGCTTTCAAATTAGCCTGAAGTCGGGTTTGTACTTTAAGGATATCATGGTCAGCTTCATATAGAGTGGAATCATCCGCGTACAGATCTAACTTTCCTGTGGTAGTTGTATAAGCAATATCATTGATATATATTAAAAATAGAAGCGGCCCCAGGATCGAACCCTGGGGTACGCCTGATGTCACTAACAATTTGTTTGTAGTGAAAGTACCATGTTTCATGAACTGTGTCCGGTTTGAAAGGTACGATGTAAACAGTTTGACCGTTTTATTTGAACAATGATACAAATGCAGTTTATGTATAAGTATATTGTGGTCTACCAAATCGAATGCCTTCTTCAGATCTAAAAAAACCGCACCATCATATTTTCCTAAATCCACATCTTTTAACCATGAATCTATTAAATGAATGAGCGCCGTTTGACACGAATGCTGTTGTCTAAAACCTGACTGGGTATCATGAATGATAAAATATTTTATAAAATATGATTGTAACTGAGATGCAATATGTCTTTCAAACACTCTGGATGTGGTCGGTACATTGAAATTGGACGATAATTATTTAGATCTTCTTTGTCTCCACTCTTGAAAATCGGATTGACACACGCCTCTTTTAGTGCATCCGGAAAAATTCCTTGATCAATACTTTGATTGATGATATAGGCAATTGCTGGTGTGATACAATCGCCACAGTATTTAAGAATTTTGGGACCAATACCATCTGACCCTGTAGACTTATTTGGATTTAAATTATCTATATGCATGTTTTAATTTATCATCTAGAGTTTGCTGAAGATTTGCAAAGTTTTCAGCAACCAAGGATGTTTTGTCAATAATATTTGCATCGTTGTGAACTTCATTACATATAGCTTTTAAATTCTTCCATAAAATGCTTGGAGACTTATTGCCTTTTATAGCTTCATTGAAAAAAATCTTTTTATGTTTTCTTATCATTGATAATATTTTATTTCTTACTATTTTAAATTCGGTGAATTTTTTTTCGCGGTGAAGTTTATTTCGATGGAAAATAGCAGCTTTTATTTCATCATTGAACCATGCTGGCTGGATATCACGCTTAATTCTCTTTTCTTTTTGCGGTGCGTTTTTCAATAAAACACTATTTATAATACCATAAAGAAACTGTAATGAATCATTCGGGCTATGGAATGTTTCTATGGTCTCAAGTGGCGCATTCATTAAATCAAATTGGAAGTCATGTTCATTAAAGTTCTTAAAACTTCTGTAAGTAATAGTTTTATGATTAGTTTGGCCGTGTTTAATTTTTCCCACTGAGCGAGTAAAACACACCGGATAATGATCACTGATACTGTAATATGGCACGTTAACTTCAACAATGCATTCAGATCTGTTAGTGTAAATATGATCAATTAGGGACGAACTCGTTTTGCTTATTCTAGTTGATATTTTTACTTTTTGAGTTATTGCCAATGCCTATTGGTTACGGCAAGAGTTTGCTGTACCAAGCATTACTTAGTGTATCGCCATTTTTTGTAATCACATTGCCTCAGCTATCGTCACGTGATTTGTGTGGTGGCAGGGATATTACTGCGCGGAGGTTGCTGTTTTTGCTGTACAGTTTCAAAAATGCAAGCACATGGAAGCGCTCAATGTTATGGCGTGCACTCTCCATAAAGAATCGATTGTTGAATTGTTTGACAAGTACCACAAACAAGTCGGTAAATGTCCAGAGTTCCAGGCCACCTCACCTGTCGTACCGATATAAAATCGGACTCATGTGCTCATTGTGCTGCTGTTGGAGCTGACCCTTTTAATTTAAAACTATTTTACACCTTTGCAATAATTGCAAGTGTTTGGGAAAAGAGCCAGTTGTTGCCAGGCCTTTTGGGAAACAATAAAACATACACAATTTCATATTGTTATCTATTGTATTTTTTAAAATACCACATTTTCACATTCATCAAAGCTCATCGCCACCTTAAATGTAACTTCGCCAAAAAAAAAAAATGCCTACCTACCTACCTTATTTTTTTCAGCAATGTAACAGTAAACACAGGTATAATTTTATATGGCCTAAATAAAAATGAAAAACGTAATTTAACCCTCTAGAGACATTTGTGGCAATACTAGTACTATTATAGCTTTATAAAAAAACTAGTACAACTCGCTAAAATGGTATACGCAATATGTACAGCGAGTATAAATAAACCCAGATAATAACAAGAACTATCACTGAAGGTGATGAATACCCCCACTTTTTGCTCTAGCCGATGATGGCTCTAGCCGATGATGGGCAAAATCAAGAATAATAAATGTCTAAAATATCTGTTAATTTCTTAATGTGAAAGAAATTCTAATTAAAACAAAGGTCCATAATTCTATGAAAAAACTTGCAGAATCGAAAAACCATTAATGCAGAGACACATCATATCATCACATGTGAACTGTATGTTAGGTGTAATAACAATCCATGAAAAGTGTTATAGTGAAAGCCACACAGGCTATACACAGCTGAAGCTTTTCACGTGCACACACCGCATAACTCACTTTTCAGTTTCAAGAGTTTTGACACGAAGTAGTCCCAATTTGCGGAAATTGCATTTGTCTTTTGAAATACGTTAGCTTAAGCCAATTATGAATGCAAAAACAACACAGACAAAGAATAAAGTCAGTTTATACGTTAAACATCCACATATAATTCGTTTTGACCACTATTGGCATATTTTGCATAGCCTAACTCGCGGTTCAAATGTGAAGATCGGAAATTTTGATTTTTTTTAAACTCCAAAATTACCGATTTCTCAAAACGGTCACGAAAAATGGGTAGTCACCGATTTGGCTTAAATTAACAGGAATGATAGATCAGTACCTGACTACCCATTTCTTGAGACCGTTTTGAAAGATGGTCACCCCTTTTTGTCACTCAAAACACACATATTCAAAATGGCGGCAAAAGCTAAATAAGCAAAACTGAAAATCAATAATAGAAACGTAAAATAGAGTTTAATAACCAGTGTTTTTGAGATATTTTCAGTATCTCAAAAACACTGGTTATTAAACTATATATTACATAATTTAAAATGATATTTTATTAATATTTCTAATCATTCACGCCTTTTTACACCAGTTTTCACGAGAACGCCAAGACGACGTTACGTCATCCAAGACGACGTTACGTCATACAAACAAAACAAGTGGAACCGGAACTCTTCGTTAATTTTCGTAATCGTTATTTCCTAGTTGCGGAATCTGACGAAGACGTCCGTAAAACAATCGGAACGTCATTTGGCATTCCCGCCACTGACGGAAAAGGCCGAGCAATGTTCCGTACTGCTATATCTACTCATTTGCTCTACTGGGAAATATCTCCCCTACTGGGAAATATCTCAGTAGAGCAAATGAGTAGATATAGCTTTTCTATTCCCAGTATTTCCTATACAAATTCCTATAGCTCCGCACTCGTTCTTATATCGGGGCCATTTCTCTACCTCGGGAGATATTTCCCGTATCTCAAAAACACTGGTTATTAAACTCTATATATATTACATAATTTAAAATAATATATTTATTAATATTTCTAATGATTCACGCCTTTTTACACCAGTTTGCACGAGAACGCCAAGATTACGTTACATCATCCAAGACGACGTTACGTTCAGTAGGGGAGCAGCCTTGATATTTTCCTACATCTTTCAAATATCGCAACCACGCTTGACAACGAAAAGTAGTACGTCATCTTTCGGCAACGTGAAAAAAAAAAAATGTCCGCCATTTTGAATTTTTTAAAACACATAATTTGGAAAATTGTATCAATTTTTGATCATGAAATTTCATTTCCGCTTTAAGTTTCGTGATTTTCGGCTGTACCGACTTTTTTTTTAGAAGCTTTACTGCGTGATAAATGCAGACCCGCCTTGTTAAATGTCGAAGCGAGGGGCGATAACTCTAAAAGATGCCATTTTTAGAATACGTTTAGGTGTAACACCCATTGATTGTTGCATTGAGTTGTGTGTGAATTAAAATTTAAATGCCATGTTGTCATTCATATCTGGGCCCAAATTAAAAATGAATAACTTACATTCTCATCACAAATGACATATATGCTGCCAAAAAATCCACAGAAAAATGGGGGTCATGTATCTTCTAAGAAAGAACTTGTCTCATGAATGAATGGTCCCTTTAAAAACATAAACACTGAAATGCCATAATATTGTATTCATACACTCATTTCAATATAAGCAAAATAAATTCAAAACTCACAATTTTAACATGGCAATGCTTGAAAAATGTAACAAATTGATGAACAATGTGATATAAACCAAAAATAGCACTTTAAATTAGTGAAGATGCCTTTTTTTACAAAAAGAAATGAGAATTATTTATTGACGCCATTATGCGACTACCCCAGGCTGACACTTCCTGTATTGCAATGGTTGTGCTACACCTATAAGAATACTTAACAATGAGTGAATTTTCAAAGCAGCTATTCTGACAAAGCCTAGACTATAATGCATTAAAGAAAGAAAAGTTGTCGCGAATCTACTAAGAATCGATCAAGATATACGCATTTCAAAAGAGAACAGAGCAGTCGACAGCTTCAAAAATCAGCGTACTTTTTTCAGTTTTAACCTGCCTTAACTGTTTTATAAAATGACATTGGGCATACCTATACTTGATATAATGGATTAAATGCTTCATATAGTCAATAAACATGAAGAAATCAAGAGGTTTAGCTACCAAAACTGCTCTTTGAATGCAAAATGTGCTGATTTTCATGCCAGCATCCAATTTTCAAGGCAATTTTTCACTTTTAGTGGCATCATACCTTAATTTGGTAACACTATGTGAATATAAAGGCATCACAAATACTCCTAAATGCAAGTCTGGTACTAGCTTTGTGATTAAAAGCCAAGTTGTAATAACTGGGCAGCATACTCTGCCTTCAGTTCTCTCTGACATTATCTCAGTAAATCCAATTTTAGGGGGTAAGGGGAAGGATTTTGTGGTGTCATACCTATAAAAGCAGGATTTTAAAAATAGTAGTGCTAAATTATGATGACAAATACACATATCTACATGTTGATACCAAACAAGCCTAGTTTTAGTGGAAAATGTTTCTCCAAGCCATCATTTAAAGACTTGAAAAATCTGAAACTCCAAATTACGGCTTTGCGCGGCGAAAAATAGCAAAAAAAAATTCAAAACCGGTTTTAAAAGAGTGTAAAGTGGTTTTTTGAAGATAATAATCATTCCAAAAGGAAAAATGCCAGTTGAGTAAGAATCTGAGAGAAAATGACAATTCACAGATACCGCCTTATAGGTGTAACACACCCATTGATTGTTGCATTGAGTTGTGTGTGAATTACAATTTAAATGCCATGTTGTCATTCATATCTAGGCCCAAATTAAAAATGAATAACTTACATTCTATCACAAATGACATATATGCTGCCAAAAAATCCACAGAAAAATGGAGATCATGTATCTTCTAAGAAAGAACTTGTCTCATGAATGAATGGTCCCTTTAAAAACATAAACACTGAGATGCCATAATATTGTATTCATACACTCATTTCCATATAAGCAAAATAAATTCAAAACTCACAATTTTATCATGGCAATGCTTGAAAAATGTAACAAATAGATGAACAATGTGATATAAACCAAAAATAGCACTTTAAATTAGTGAAAATGACTTTTTTTACAAAAAGAAATGAGAATTATTTATTGACGCCATTATGCGACTACTCCAGGCTGACACTTCCTGTATTGCAATGGGTGTGCTACACCTTTAAAATGACAACAACCGTGTGTTTTTTGTTAAATAAAATACGAGGAGATACTTGAATTGTTGTTTTAGCTCACATATTACATGAATTTTGCTGCATGTCCCGAAAAGCATGTTATTTCTTTATCAAAAGTACACGAAAATACGAATTGTTTGACTCAACTGTAATTTTGACTCGACTGTCCTCGAAAGAACTGCAGGCGCGTATTCGATGGAGCGGGTAGTATTGGGCACCCTCTCATATGTGGAAAGTGTACGTAACAATCGCTACTGTTCAAGATGGGAGTTGGGGTGGAGAGAAGGAGGGGGAGGGCATCTGAGCTGAGATTTAAAAGGATGCGCCCCATCCCACCCCAACTAAAATCATGAAAGTCTGTTTTTGAAAGCTCTTACAAGCATACATTCTTAAACACATTCAGATAATATATTTGTTGCTGTGTTTTTGACTAGACTGTCCAGTGTCTAATTGTCATCCTCAACTTGGCGCAGTCGGTAGCGCAGCGGATTTGTAACCGGAGGTGGTGCCACTGAGTTTTGTCGGTGTGTTCTTGGGCAAGACACTTTCCCTTAGCCTCGTCCGTCGGATGGGGACGTAAACCGGGTGGTCCCGCGTATAGGTCTATCATCCGAGCATGTTAAAGAACCATAGGAATCTATTCGATAATAAGAGTAGGGCACGGTTTCCGGATTCCTATGTATCCTTCCCCTCTCTCTGGGGCGGCTCTAAATAACCTGTACTGTGTTGATGAGCAGTTAAATATTCAATTTAATTCATCCGCAACTGCACCCAGCACTGTCATATGTACTGTAGCTGTCCCATGCTAGTATCATGAATCAACCGTGGAATATATCACCCACACATAATACTTGAATAGGGTTTGAGGTCCCCATCTTACTTGTATTAGTTTAAATATAGACCATTTGTCGGTTGAAACCTAAGATGAATTTTTTATCAGACAGTAACACTGTCGTAATACTTATACTGATAGCATCGAAGGAAAGTAAAGAAGGCCATTTTTTTTACTTTATATGTTTAAAGTTGAATTGTGTTTTATGTCATTATAGCACATTTTAGGCCATATTTCCTGGGTAGAACCAGTACTGTGTACTTTCTGCTATCTGTAAGAATCAACACTTTCTCACCTACAAGTTGAGCTCCCAGTGGGAATTGAACCCGCAGCGGTGAGAGGTGAAAATGAGAATGTATACAAATATAAAAAAGGCAACCGAACATCTCCATAACTCAATATGTCCATGGGACTTGAATGACCGCACTGAAAACAATCCTTGGAAAATTGTACAATGCAAGAATATATATTCATAAATAAATTTTATTTTGATGCAAAATCGATATGCTCCTCTAGACATCATAGATAAAGATCATGAAAGTTTCGAAAAGATTGGTTAAAAACTGTGGAAGGATATAGACGCACAGATAACTAACACCATATGCCGCCTCACCATTCGATGGTAAACAATAAACATTTAAGGTACATATTAAGGCCTTATCTTTTATGACTAAGTAAAAAATATGTAACAAGTCAGATATCAAAATGAATTATTTATTTGATTTAAAACATGTTATTTCAAATATTTACATCATCCCAAATATAAAGGGTATTACATAACAAATTAAATTGCATCATACAATAATTGTTTTTATTTATTAAAGGGACACACAGCATTTATCAAGTATTTATCAAGCATTAAAATTTGCACCTCGATTGACTAATCAATAATTTATTTTCACTTTACACCCGCTTGCATATATTTAAATTATAAGTTATAACATTTTGGAGTTTAAAAAAAAAAGATTGCTGCAAGTCCCTTTAATATGTGCACCTCTCAGCCTGTATTGTTTATATGGTGCAAGTCATTTTGAACATATGTGGGGTTATATATATACATGTATCTGTTTGTTGTTTTTTTGGTGAGGAAGACCACCCACTTTTCTTCTGGGTAGAACCAGTAATATACACCTCCTGCCATCTGTTATTCCACAAACTTTTATATAATCCAATACAATTCAGAAAACATCATTTTAATCCAACAAAGAAATTGGGCACGGCCGGTCAGATTAACAGAAACACATTTATATTTTCGTATTAGCCCTTATTTTGAGCCACTCCAATGAACTGTCCAGTTAATGTCGCCATCGATCCACCTCTGTCAACAGTCAGACATGCATGTTGATATGATATATTGCTGGCTGAACTGGTGACCCTCTTACTAGACATATTTTTCTTGAAGTTGATGCTAGTACTGTCCGTATGAGGTATTGCTGATTCATGATTCATAAAAAAAAATAAAAAAATATTGTACACCATCGTGTTATACTATTCTTGTTCGTTTAAGTATTTCTGATTCTGTTGTAAATGTTGTAAAAAGTTATTTGTGACTACTTGTTTCAATAAAATCCTCCCATATATATTGTGACTTCACTATTTTCAGCCAACTCCCAGCATCTCAGGACTCCAGGCTCTGAAAATAAAAATGACATACATGATATTTTGTTTCAACTTAAATAGGTAACAAGTTGTAGAATTGTAATATGTAAATGAATAGTGATTATAGAACTTTTTTTACATGTACGATAAATTAAAAATAATCGTTTTCTGCTAAATCAACACATTACCGGTATACCTTATTTAGAGCCGCCCCACATGACACATAGGAATTCGAGAACCTGTCTTACTCTTACTAATGTATATATTTCTATGGTTGTTTATCGTGCTCGGAGGATAGACTCCCCAGTTTCAATCCCAATCCAACAAAAGAGGCTGAGGAACAAACAAGGCTGAGGGAAGGTGTATTGCGCGAAAACACAGACGAAACTCAGTGGTGCATGTGACTTGAACCCGGAAGCTCCAGATTGCTATCGTCCACCGTGCTATTGCTGGGCCATGCCAGCACATTATGTTAAGTCAGGGTCTTGGTTAAGTTTAAAATGTTAGATGTAATACAAGGACCTTTTTATTTTGTTTGTTCAATTTTACATACGTACTAAGCACAATATGACCTATTTATGTGTCGATGTGCTGTAAAACACCATTTTTATTTTTAGTATAAAAAGTCTGAGACTAAGTGCAGGAATGAGGATTGGTATACAATGCCACATTTTTGCAAAGAACATACATTGATAAATTCATAGATTTTTTGAAGCTGCGCTTACCTACACACTGGCTTATACAAGGCTCTTGATGTAGTTATACTGTGAGACTGGGAAACTTGACTTGAATCTGGATGTGGTAATACTGCACACTGCCTCTAGCTAACTTAGCAGACCTGGTAAAAAAAAAGTCATATATGATATTGTTTCATTTGTTTTTAATATTAATAACTCTGTCCAACTTTCTCAATGCTATCAATGTCAGCTTTCCATAATATTTTACTTAAAACACAACTGGAATTGAAAGTGGTGCTTTCCAGAAGATGATACTGTCCACAATGTAAGTCACACACACAGTCACAGGAGGCATTCATGAACAAATAGTATTTTCAAGGCTTACATTTTCATCAATTATTCATCACTCATGTGTTCTAAAAAATGATCAGAATTAAGTTAATATATATGAACCACCACCGTTTTACGTTTCAACGTTAAACACTTGTCATACAGAAATTAAAAGTGTATTTACTTACATAGGCTACAGTACAGACAATGCCATGACCCATTTCAGGCATTTGCTGGTGTGTTCCACTTTTCAATTTTAATTCCCTACATTGTCTACTGTCACAGAACTATTTGTTTGTAGTTTGTAAATTACGCACTCATGCAAAACTTGGAATTATATACGATCGTGATTGTAACACTGTTTTAATTCCACTCCTGTGCAAATAATCCATCGGTCTATCGGGCCGTAAACGATCTATCTATGTGTGTAAACACGCATCGGCAAAATTTGACCTTTGAATATTTATAACCGTTCAGTTCAATTCACAATATTTAGTTTCTATGACTGTGTGACATTATGATGTTAATTTGTCCAGGGAGAAGTGGGTTTGTGGCGTGTGGCTGACTGGCCCTGGGCTGGGTGTTTTTCTGTGTCGCCGCCATTTTGAATAGGCTCTGAAAGAGTAAAATGCAGGTACCAACTTTCAAAACGGTCACGAAAAATGTATATTCACGAAAAAATAAGAAATTTTCAGAAAAGGTAGAACTGGTAATGATCTTCGACTCCTGACAATTTTAACAATATTTAAGAATATACAATTTTTGTGACCGTTTTGAAACATTAGCAATTTCGAAGAAGACAAAAACTTTTTTTTTTGATCTTCGCATTTGTACCGCGATTTTCGACTATGATATCTCTATAAAATCTGTCAACACGATTGTTTGGTGAATCTCCGACATAATAATTTACTTCTGATATGATTTGTTTTCTCTGTCATCTAGTCTAAGCTTTAAACTAGTTTTTTTTAAAAGAGTACTATAAAATCCGCGCATCTGCACGTGCTCGCAAAATGGGAACTACGTTGCCTCCAACCCCAATTATTTATGTTTGAGTTATGCGGTTCAGGCACGTGAAATGACTTGTCTGCTCCCCTACTGGTTATACAAACAAAACAAGTGGAACCGGAACTCTTCGTTAATTTCCGTAATCGTTATTTCCTAGTGACGGAATCGGACGAAGGCTTCCGTAAAACAATCGGAACGTCATTTGGCATTTCCGCCACTGACGGAAAAGGCCGATGGGAAATATATCCCATTGGGAGATATTGGGAGATATTTCCCAGTAGAGCAAACGAGTAGATATAGCTTTTATATTCCCAGTATTTCCTATATAAATCAGAGACAATTATGGAATATACATGAATATTTTCTACTCCCGGACATAGTTATTTCCTGTCCCGGATAAAAATAATTATTTCCTGTCCCGGATAAAATGTCAGTAAATCTTTTCTGCCTGTCTTTTAACATGTTTACGGTAAAAATCAGCAGCATACAGGCGCTTATTAAAAATCGCAACTATTACAGTATAGTCGGCTATTGTTGTGTTGAATTGAATTGAATTGGGGTTTTAAGGCGCACCAACACATGAAAAGGTTATATGGCGCCTAACAGGCATGAACATGCCAGGCTTATCTTCCATGTACATCGAGATCAAATATGGAAAATGGGCCTAGAACCTTCTCACCCTGAACTGCAGAGTTGATGCAAATTCTATCGTAGAAACTCCATTTACGCTGGAGCCACGTCGTTTTTTTTCTGCCACTGCTCTTTTGATGCGAACGAGATAGCACCTGAAACAATGAAGGGATCATGATGCAGACCTTTAATGAACATGAACAAAAAATGACAAAATGAACATGAATTTGGGGGGATTCTACCCCTCTGCCTACCCCTCCAAAGGGATCTGCAGTGGCCCTATTCTTTGCCCCGTGACCAAACGGGCGCCCCCTGGAACCACACGGTGCATTTTTTTTGTTGAATGAACTTGGATAATTGCAAGTGAATAATTAACAAGTCCAGGATTTAATGAACTATTGTTATGGTTGAATGATGTAACAAATACTTGTAGAACAGCTACTAAAAATACAATCTACTGTAGCAGTGGATCAGATTGATCAAGGACAATGTCATGTCAGGAGTCATGTCACGTTCGCCTCGATTAGGGACACTGACAACTTTGGTGATTAGACGTAAACATACAGTCTGGGATGATATAATCGTCATATAAAGCCCTGGTACAGTACTCGGTACTGACCCATAAATGTGTTTTACCCCTGCATGTTCATGTTTATCAATCGGTGTGTCTCCGTTTGCTAAAATTTAATAAGCACGATACTGATACAATATATTATTTCTATGATGATCTGGTGATGGCAGAGAAGAAATGCACAGATGCAACGTCCTTTCCACCCACCACACATCATGGCGTAACAGCTTATAAGCACAATATGCATGTTCATATAATTTTCTTATAATACTATTGCTCTAGAACGTGCTAGACTGCATTGCACCATATTAAACCATGTCAATGTTTTCTGCGAGGGGGTGGGGTGGGGGGGGGGGGCAATGCCCCATACCCTCTCCCCACCCACAGAATCGGTGCTCTGCTCTTGCACCCACACCCCGCTCCACTGCAAACAGCCACACCCCGCTCCACTGCCCAACGTTTGCATATAGCTACAGCAGTACTGTAAAGGATTAACAGATCTATATAAACAACAATTGATTTTTCTTTCAGGGATCCTTGCAGATGTTGCCACTGTCTGTCAAGTGGCATCTCCAAGTTCCAGCTCTGAGACTGAGCCTAGCCCTGGGTAAGCTAAAGCAATACACCTTTGTATAGTTGATGCCTGTGATATAGCTTAATTAGGCTAATAATATGGCAATATTTCGAGCCACCCCAGAGAGTCGAATTAAAAGACCTACCTAGACTACTCTTACTTGCAAATATTAATATTTCGAGCCGCCCCATAGAGGGAAATTCAGCACCGTACCTTAGGCTACTCTTACGATCGAATATATTTCTATGGTTGTTTAACATGTTTTTTTTTATAAATGAAGATTTTAATAAGCTTGAGAAATATTAGATACCGATTTATTTGAGTGGCAAAACCAATTTGTACAGATTTTTTTTTATTAACATTGAAGTAGCTATCCCGCCAACAACAGTCACATTTTATAAACATTATGTACAATGTTTCTAAACCTACTGATGACAAAGAATATATATAACTTACATATATTGAGAATCCAAACTACATTATTTCACAGTAAAGACGGCTTTAACCAGCCGGACCAAACCCTAAAACTGGAGCGTCAAATTAAAGAGTTACCATCATTTTACGGGTATTCAATCACAGGTATTTTAAGAACCTGTTAATAAACCTATACTTTTAATCGGCACATATACATTGTTATATGCCCTGAACACTTGGATAGAGTTTCGATAAACGGTTTTCTAGTGTAATTTTGTAGTTATTTGGCGGGAAAGCTGTGGTCTTTAGCGGTTCCATACACCACATATGAAACTGAGATCTCAAAGGGTATATATAATGAGTTAGCGTCACAGTGCCGAAACTCTGTAATATTAAATTACTGCAAGGTCCCCAAATTGTACCCGTGTAGAGGGGCCCTTATACGCAGAAGGACAAAACCGCTTTTGTAGGGTTTTGTCCATGTTGTGACTCGAGTCCCTAAATGATCATAAAAAATTAGAATCAAATCCATTCACATTTGGACAAGATATGCATTTTCTGTGATTTTTGACCCAATAACGCCCAAGGGGGCACCAGTGTGCGGAGTCAAAATCCGAGACGTTGCTGCATCCTCTTCGGTCATAAAAGGGAAAAAAAGTTAGCCCCCGGTAGGATTTCAACCCACGACCCCAGATTCGCAAAATAGCATATTGCATCTTGGAAGGTTTATTTTAAACTTGAAAAAAGCTGAAAGAATTATCAAAATGCCGTTGAAAATAAAGGAGATATGACCTACTGAAAATGTGCAAAGAAACATAAATGGGGGCGGCCATCTTGGAATGATGACGTCATCGAGCCTTTTTACCATCTATGGCATATTTGCAAAATACATTTTAAAGCAAAGAAAATCATTGCAAATTAATTAAAAATAAACATTCAGATGTAAAATGTATAAATTGTATGCTTATTTTTCATTTGCAGTGATTTATTTTTGCTTTAAAGGACATTTTGTCAATATGCCACAGATGGTAAAAAGGCGCGATGACGTCATCGTTCCAAGATGGCCGCCCCCCCCCCCCCCCCCCCCCCCCTTATTTTTCACGGCATTTTGATAATTCTGTCAGCTTTTTTCAAGTTGTTCACGGCCCTTTAAAATAAACCTTGTTTGAAAATATTGCATCAACCCCTTTAAGAAATATCTAGGACAACAAGTCTGGTGTTATCCGGCTGTTGTTTTTTTAACTTGCCCGAGACGTCATTAATATTAACATTCTGGCAAAATTTGGTAAAGATGAAATAATAAATGAAGTTGCTAGAGTGCAGAAAATGGTATTCAAAAGTTTCAGCAAAACAAGGGCCATAACTCTTGTGTTACTGATCCGATCTGCTGGTTTTCGAACTTGTCCGAGCTTTCATTAATATTAGCAATCTTTGCAAGTCTGGTAAAGATCAAATAGTAAATGAAAGTGCTAGAGTGTAAATACGTCATTTTTCAGTAAACAAGTTCCATAACTCTTGTTTTACTCACCTGGTTTGGCTGGTTTACGAACTCGTCCGCGCTTTCATTGATATAAAGACACTGACAAAGTTAGGTAAATATCAAATTAAAAATGAAGACCATAAACAAGCCAAAGGTTAACGAACGACGGACGACGGACAACTCACCATCATATAAAGAGCTAAATTCGCCATCAAACAGAGCTAAAAAGCACTTTGGTCATTGATGAAAAACCTTTGGCTGAAACAAGCGCCCCTGACAATAGTTCGAATATATTAACATACCTGAAAAGAACTGAGGCAGCATGAGTAAGATGAGGCAACGGATATTTTCCGATAACGCCATCAGCATGGTTAGTATGAATCCTGCTGCAGCACACGCTATGGCAGCCAACATTGGTGACACGTCGAGCTGATATATCAGAATCAGATACATGATCATTGTCATTAGTATGCCTCCCAGGAAACCTGCAGATGAATAGAAAATGAAATAGTTGAAGACATTGAAGTGGGTTATATCAGAGCTAGAGGAACCATAGTATATATTATATGTATTTCTATAAAGAAAAATGGTCTTCTAAGAAACTTGATTACCAGGTTTCTGAATCATTATATAGCTGGAGCAGGTGAGCGATGTCTCTAAGTCAAACGGTTTATTATTAGACAACAGATATGTCGGCACCCATAGAGGGTATTGAATGGAACAACGCAACACTTTAACATAATAGGCACATTTTATGCCTTACAATGCTGTTTAAAATACTTCAAATACAATATGTGAAGTATAGTTAGTTGTTTATGTGAGGAAGTTATCAAGCTGGCTTGCGGAACGTCGGTGGTTTTACCAGGGTACCCGCCCATGCACACAATCGCCTGGATGGTCACCTGGGGTCTTCCTCCACCAATGATAGCTGGAAACTGACCTAAGCTGTTGGTACGACATAAATACAATGAATTTCAATTGTTATATTCATTGAACCAGAGATTCGCCGAGTAAGCTGTAAAACAGGCGTCAGTCTCACTACGTAACCTGTGTGAACGGGTGTTAGTCTAACTACGTAACCTGTGTGAACGGGGTGTTAGTCTCACTGCGTAACCTGTGTGGACGGGGTGTCAGTCTCACTGCGTAACCTGTGTGAACGGGGTGTCAGGCTCAGTGCGTGACCTGTGTGAACGGGGTGTCAGTCTCACTGCGTAACCTGTGTGAACGGGGTGTCAGTCTCACTACGTAACCTGTGTGAACGTGGTGTCAGTCTCACTGCGTAACCGGTAAGAACGGTATGTCAATCTCACGGAGTAATCTGTATGAACAACTCAGTCAACCTCACTGAATAATCTGTAGGAACGGTGTGACAGCCTCACTGGGAACCTGTATGAACTGCGTGCCAACCTCACTGAATAATCTGTAGGAACGGTGTGTCAACCTCACTGGGTAACCTGTATGAACGGCTTGCCAACCTCAATGAATAATCTGTATGAACGGTGTGTCAACCTCACGAAGTAATATGTATGAACGGTGTGTCAACCTCACTGAGTAATATGCATGTACGGTGTGCCAACCTCACTGGGTAACCTGTATGAACGCGTGTCAACCTCATAAGTAATCTGTATGAACAGGGTGTCAACCTCACTAAGTAATATGTATGAATGGTGCGCCAACTTCACTCAGTAATCTGCACGAACGGTGTGCCAACCTCACTGGGTAACATGTATGAAGGGCGTGTCAACCTCACAAAGTAATATGTATGAACAGGAAGACAACCTCACTAAGTAATATGAATGACCGGGGTGCAAACCTCATTGAGTAATCTGTATGAATGGTGTGCCAACTTCACTGAGTAATCTGCACGAACTGTGTGCCAACCTCACTGGGTAATATGTATGAAGGGCGTGTCAACCTCACTAAGTAATATGTATGAACGGGAAGACAATCTCACTAAGTAATATGCATGAACGGGGTGCAAACCTCATTGAGTAATCTGTACGAACGGGGTGACAACCTCACTGAGTAATCTATATGAACGGGGTGTCAACCTCACTGGGTAACCTGTATGAATGGGGTGCCAACTACACTCGGTAACCTATATGAACGGAGTGAAAAACTCACTGAATAATCTGTATTAATGGTGTGTCAATATCACTGAGTAATATGCATGTACGGTGTGCCAACCTCACTGAGTAATCTGTATGAATTGGGTGTCAACCTCACTAAGTAATATGTATGATCGGGGTGACAATCTCATTGGTAATCTATATGAATGGTGTGCCAACCTCACTGAGTAATCTGCACGAACGGGTGTCGGCCTCACTGGATAACATGCATGAAGGGCGTGCCAACCTCACTAAGTAATATGTATGAACGGGAAGACAACCTCACAAAGTAATATGCATGAACGGGGTGCCAACCTCATTGAGTAATCTGTATGAACGGCGTGCCAACCTCACTGGGTAACATGTATGAACGGGTGTGCCAATTGACTGAGTATTCTGTATAAACGGGGTGACAATCTCACTGAGTCTGAGTAAACTCACTAAATAATCTGTATTAATGGTGTGTCATCATCACTGAGTAATCTATATGAACGGTGTGTCATCATCACTGAGTAATCTGTATGAACGGTGTGTCATCATCACTGAGTAATCTGTATGAACGGTTTGGCAATCTCACTGAGTAATCTGTTTGTATGGTGTGTCAACATCACTGAGTAATCTGTATGAACGGGGTGGCTATCTCACTGCGTTATCTGTATGAACGGGGTGTCAACATCACTGAGTAATCTGTTTGAACTGTGTGTCAATCTCACTGAGTTATCTGTATGAGCGGGGTGACAACCTCACTGAGGTATATGTATGAACGGGGTGTCAACCTCATTGGGTAACCTGTATGAACGGGAATGCCAACTTCACTCGGTAACCTATATGAACGGAGTGATAAACTCACTGAGTAATCTGACAACCTCACTGGGTAACCTGTATGAACTGGGTGCCAACTTCACTGGTGAACCTGTATGAACCGAGTGATTAATTCACTGAGTAATATGTATGAACGGTGTGTCAACCTCACTGAATAATCGGTAGGAACGTTGTGTCCACCTCACTGGGTAACCTGTATGACACACTGAATAATCTGTATGAATGGTGTCTCAATGTCACTGGATAATCTGTATGAACGGTGTGTCAACGTCACTGAGTAATATGCATGAACGGTATGCCAACCGCACTGGGTAACCTGTATGAACGGCGTGTCAACCTCACTAAGTATCTGTATGAACGGGGTGTCAACCTCTCTAAGTAATATGTTTGATAGGGGTGACAACCTCATTGGTAACCTGTATGAATGGTGTCACAACCTCACTGAGTAATATGCACGAACGGTGCGCCAACCTCACTGGGTAACATGTATGAAGGGCATGCCAACCTTACTAAGTAATATGTATGAACGGGAAGACAACCTCCTAAGTAATATGCATGAACGGGGTGCCAGCCTTACTGGATAACATGTAAGAACGGTGTGCCAACCTGACTGAATAATCTGTATAAACGGGGTGACAACCTCACTGAGTAATCTGTATGAACGATGTGTCAACCACACTGATTATTCTGTATGAATGGTGTGTCAACCTCACTGAATAATCTTTAGGAACTGTTTAATTTCACTGAGCAGTCTGTATGAACGGGGTGCCAATCTCACTGATTAATCTGAATGAACGGTGTGTCAACCAGACTCAACCTCACTGAGTAATATGTATGAACAGGGTGCCAACATCACTGATTGATCTGTATGAACGGTGTGTCAACCTCACTGAGTAATCCTTATGAACGGGCTGACAACCTCAATGGGTAACCTGTATGAACGGGGTGACAACCTCACTGGATAACCTGTATGAACGAGGTCTCAATCTCACTGGGTAACATGTATGAACGGGGTGCCAACCTCATTGGGTAACCTGTATGAACGGGGTGGCAATCTCAGTGGGTAACCTATATGAACGGGGTGTCAACCTCACTGAGTAATCTGTATGAATGGGGTGCCAACCTCACTGGGTAACCTGTATGAACGGCGTAGAACCTCACTAAGTAATCTCATCTGTATGAATGGGGTGTCAACCTCACTAAGTAATATGTATGAACGGGGGGACACACTCACTGAGTAATCTGTATGATTGGGGTACCAACCTCACTGGGTAGCCCGTATGGACGGGTGCCAACTTCTCTGGGTAACCTGTAAGAACGATGTGTCAACTTCACCGAGTAATCTGTATGAATGGGGTGTCAACCTCACTGGGTATATAACCTGTATGAACAACGTGCCAACCTCACTGAATAATCTGTATGAATGGTGTGTAAATCCACTGGGTAATCTGTATAAACGGTTTATTATACTCTCTGTGTAATCTCTATGAATGGTAGATCTCATTCAGTAATCAGTATGAAAGGTCAGTCTCACTGTGTAAACGGTTTGTCAAGCCAACTGGATACCCTGTATGAACGGCGTATCAGTTTTGTCTAGTCCTTTCTGTGTAATCTGTATGAACCATTACGTGGTCCCACATTAATTCCATTAAGCGATGGGAAATCTTATATTAGCAGTATTGAATAACGAATATTTCGACAATAAAACATGCTTAACAACATTTTTTACTGGAAAATGCGATAGCCTGTTTAAAATTAGCTATTGAATGTTTTAATTTTACAATATGCAAAACCGGTTTTTAAGCCAAAATTAAGGTTTTATTTCATACCCCAGCCCCGTTTTCCCTTCTCGGAGAAGGGGTTGGATGGTGTATGAAAGTTAATACTCGGACCACGTAATGGGTGTGTCAGGATCTCTGGGTAGTCTGAATGAACAGTATGTCTCACTGGATAATCCGTATAAGCGGATTAACACGTCTGGTATGTGTTAGTACATATGGTAGTACTTTGGTATACATTGGTCATTGTAGTAATGAATGTGATATTAGTCATGGTTATAACTAATGTGGTATGCATGCGTCATGGTTGTAATAAGGCCATGGTTTGTTGATAATTCGTTTTACGAACGCTGCTACGACAAAACTAAATTAGTATTTTATTTTTCCGGAAATTTGATAGTTTATTGTTTTGTTTTCTACCCAGATTTTAATTTAAATTCTCTTCGTTCCTAACAAAATAATTAAGACTTGCTTTTCCATTTTTTATTTTTATTGTTCCCCTCCTCCTACAGCACAATTTTCTGTCTTCATGGTTCGTAAAACGAATAATAAAAACATAATGGCATAACTGTGATATACATTGGTCATGGATGCAATCCAGTGAGAGTGACAGTGAATATTTGTCAATCTTCCATGTCTTCTGAGGCAATTTATTTAATTATACTGAAAAATATGTTGAAAAAGATATTCGGTTCTGCTAAATATTCCTTTGAAATAATACATGAGAAAACATTGCTTCTCTCTCTGTTCAAAATCACTATTCTCAGCACCTAGAAAATAAATTTCTGCGGATGGTTCTTTGTGTGATTTCGGAATCTTTAGCCGTGAACTCATGCGTAAACTTTTCAAATCATCTTCAGAAAGTTGTGCAAAGTTAGTGTCCACCACTGACCATTTTAGTAAGTGTTCACTGATTTTCATATGCGCATACATGTGTATACACTGTTCAGCATAGGACATCCCAATACATATAAACTTGCTTTGACAGTACAAATTATACTGGGATGTATTACAAAAAGACTACAATTCAGTGACGTCACTCCATGGTGACATTACAAGCGATATGATATATTACAAAAATGGGGAAATAACAGTCTATGGAAATTTAACATGGGTGTTTGACATCAGGTATAGTATTAATAACTGTGGTATACAGTGGTCATGGTAGTAACAAATGTGGTATCAGTGGGTGGTCATGGTAGTAATAAATGTAGTATACATAGCGCATGGTTGTAATACATGGGGTATTCAGTGGTCATGGTAGTACTAAATGGGGTATACAGTGGTCATGGTAGTAATACATGTGGTATTGAGTCTTAGTAGGCATGGTAGTATTAAATGTGATATACAACGGCCATGGTATACATGTGATATACAGTGGTCATGGTAGTAGAAAATGTGGTATAGAGTTTCCATGATAGCAATACATGTGATGTACTTTGGACACGTTACGGTTAGTAATCAATGGTATACAGTGGTCATGGTGGTAATAGATGTGGTAGTATTACAATACAAGGGTCCTGGTACTTGTGCGATGGACTTAGTGAATATCACCTACAAGTAAGTGGACTTAAGAAGCAAGCTTCAGCCACATGCAATGCCAGGTTACAGAAAAAGCTATGCGCTATATGTCAGTGTCAATAAGAATGGTATGAAACATGTTAGATATTGCCCAGTACAAGACAATCCCCCACACTACCAAACAAAACATTAAATCAATACATAATTTACAAGCATAACTAAAGATTAAAACCAGCACATCGAGTTTCATCCACCAAATTAGGTAGGATATTAATGAAAGATCCATATTAAACAAGAACTATCGAAAGGACAGCATGCTCGACTATTCAAAGTCAATTTTAAACAAGGTCACTGACACTTGCTGTCCCGCCAACCATGGTGCCAGTTTATTCACAAGGTCAAGTCTTAATTGTGGAGGTTAGGTAGTGGTGAGGTGTAGAGAGTGGGGGAGGGGGAGGGGGAGGGGTGGTAGGTAAACATATATACCAAATATCAAAGACCTTCGATCCCTAGAAAGAAATGAAATGAACTTGAAGAGGGTGGGGACCGGACGTGAAGTGTTATTGAATATTCAATAGGAAAAACAGAAATAATACAATATTTTCTTTGGGGGATTCTAAGGTAGAGAGAGTGTGTTTGTGAGGCGATGTGGGGATGGGGTGTTGGAAGAGAACAGGATGCAGACATGGTGATTGAAGAGAAACCCAAAAGAAAAGAACAAATATTTATTTATTTATCTGGGCTGATTGTGGTGGTTGTATAGGAGTGGGGAAGGTATGAGGTTTATTGGGCTAATGAAATTTAAAGGCTTGCCATTGTTTCATTGATGCAGTGAGTTTCATTAAAATATATGAAGCTGCTTAAAACACTTTAACCTGAAACTCTAAGTTGAAAAGGAATTATCATCTGGCTAAAATGAAATAAAAAGTTACGAAACATGTGTTTGTAACTGTCCTTGGTGATTCAATGCCGATGAAACTTGTCGATCTCCTTCGAAGTTTCAGAGAAATATGGCTAGTGGGTATTGAAATAAATGGACTTGCCAACAAATAAAATAAAATAAATTCTAAGTCGAAAAAGGGCTATACCTTTTCTAAAATACAATACAGAGTTATGGAACATCAATCTCTGAGTGTCCTTGATCATACTGAAAATCCATGTCAAGTTTAATTGATGTATGACATGTAGCTATTGAAATACATGGACTTGACAAACATATTTATCCAGAAAAAGGCCATAATTTGCTAAAATGCAATACAGAGTTATGGAACATGTGTCTACTAGTGCCCTTGATATTCCAAGATTTACTGAAGTTTTGTTGATGAAGTTTTGTTGATGTATGCAGTTGTTAAAATACATGGATTTGTAAAAAAAAACGTTAACCAGAAAGTAAGAAAAGGGCCATAAATTTGCTTAAATGCAATTCAGAGTTATGGAACATGTGCCTACCAGTGTCCTTGATGGTACTGATGACATATTTCAAGTTTCTGCTGAAATAATTGGACTTGGCAAACAACTGAAAACCAATGTGGACGCCGACGGTGAGTAGATCTACAACAGCTCTTCTTATTCTATGAATAGTAAAGCTTAAAAATAATAATTCCGGATTTCAAGTTGATTCATGAAGAAAAAAACCT